>CABEEJ010003245.1:6608-60028 GCA_901482245.1 Timema douglasi
GATTGAAGGAAGTTTTTTGTTTATTTTTTTACACCTTGGGTTAGATTATTCAAGTTTTAGTAAGCATCCCTAATTTTATTGAAAATGAAACATAGCCTATGTCACTCGGGAATAGTGTAGCTTGCCAACGGTGAAAGAATTTTTTAAATCGGTCCAGTAGTTTCGGAGCCTATTCATTACAAACAAACAAACAAACAAAAAATCAAATCTTTCCTCTTTATAATATTAGTATGATTATCTAATGCTATAGAGTTAGTAAATAAGTAAGTATCCCAAAAAATGTATTGTTTTTCCTTTAACCTCTTAGGGGAAATGTATGCACACCAATAAACTTTCACTATCATTTTAAAATTAATAGTCAATATTTATATCTTTTTATGGTCAAAATTTATAAACGATGAAATTATTAGCAATACGATCACATGAAGATGTGCAACCCTTTATAAAATTTCATAAATTTTAACTGAGAGTAGACATTTGTATATGAATTGTTGACCCTTTTGGATCCAATATTATTCTTTATTATTGAAACAAATATACAAATGAATACTTTTCTTCTTTAAAAAAAATGTAAAATTTAAAAAAGGGAGTCCAAAAATGTTTTACGTGAGTATAACGCAATTTTTTTCTCATTTTTGCTAGTGAAAATTACTTAGCTTTACATATACTACAAATTTAGAGGAAATATCTCAATTTATACACTATGAAGTGAAAAGTCCATGAGTATTAACTTACCATTTATTTTTATTTATATTTAGATAAAACGTAAATATGGAATAAAGTCATGATCAATTTTTTTCTTGATATAAAATGTAAAAACAGATTTGGATGTGGTAGAAAGATTATATTTGTCCATATGGTTGAAGGGCCACTTCAGATAACCAAATACAAATATAAATATTTGAGATGGTGTTTGGGAAGTTACTGGGAAGAATCGAAGCTTCTATAACTACTTTGAACAAATACCTCATTAGTTGGTATAGAATTGAAGTTTGGCAAAAGTATTTAGAGACTGTTTCAAATAAACGTAAAGGACTGAAAATTGAATATTTAAATTTCAAATGAAGCTATGGACGATAGAAAATTGGAGGGCGGGGGTTTGAAAGGGAGGCATATAAGTAGAAAGAAATAACATTTTGGGAAGTTTACAAATTATATTTGCCAAGAATATATAGATAGCATAAAAAAAACTATTTTAAATATTATATCTTTGAAAGTGGGGCCTGGTGATTTATGCGAGTGTGGTGCTCTAAATTTCCAAAAGTAAAAAAATAAGCTATTCATTAGAGTGTGGTAGAAGATTGTAATTTTTAGGCAGAGGTAAGGACAATCCCAAACCATAATGAAGGCTCAAGTAATTTTAAAGTTCTAACTGAAAATACATAAAATCGGAACGGATTTATCTAAGAATATTTTTTTTTAAATTGGGTATATATAAAATATATTTTTTTCAATTTAAAATGTAAGTAATATATAATATATCAAGAAGATAGTTAACATTTAAAATTAAAACAGATGGTTAGGAAAAAGGTCATTTCTGTGAATATCCAATACTAAAATTATAAATTGGTTATAGGGAAGTTAAAAGAGATAAGTTTTGTAGAGAATATAAAAAGTTTCCCTTAAATACCCAGCTAAATTTAAAATCTAGAAATGACATAGTAGTAAAATAGGGAATGAAAATAAATTGCCAAATTTATATTTAAAATATCTTCTGTGATATAAATTACACATCTATAGATACCTAGAAAAATATGCTATTTTTATATTTTACACATTGGATCTATCCTTAATGAAGATTATAACTTCAAAAACTAATGTAAAAATGTTTAAGTGCTGTAGAAAATTTAAATAAACGCAATTCATTAGGACAATCTCCCAAAATGACTGCAAATAAAAAAAATTCTTATAATTTGAAATTTCAAAAATCGATAACAATAAATGAAGGGTTAAAATTTACTTAACTAATAAAAATGCTTTCCGGGTCAGCTTATGATTGAAATTTCCTTCTAAAAATTAATTTACCGGTAGTAAAATGATGTATTAATAAATTTAATTTAAAAATTATTTACCAGTAAACGGAAGTGCTCGAAATTGATACACTAATTTAAATTTGACAAAAACCGGGCTCGGTGGAGTTGTTGGCTAACACTCTAGCTTCGTTTTGAGCTTGACTGCTGTGTACAAGGTTCGAATCTCGGTCAATTGAACTAGATGTGGTTTTCCCAAAATTGTTTTCCTTTTTCCCTCTAAGCAAGTGCGTGTTAACTTCTTCTAAATATTCAATCTTCCCAATTCCTAATCCATTAGCGTAATTAGTACTTAAGAGTATAACCCAGACGGGTAGTAAGACGCAGTGCTAAAATAATTAAATAAATAATACATTGTACAAACATGACATCGATTCGCCACCTTATCTTTTCTTCTTATCTGCCAATTGTTGAGTTCGGAATTCTGTTTTGGCGATGTCCTGTATGATGATATGATTGGTTAGGTTGATAATTTACTATCCTTTTAATACTAAATGCTCTCTACACCACTATATCTTCTGTTTAACACCATTTTCCCACCTATCTATTGGTTGGCTAGTGTATTCATGGGAGATAGGATTTCCCATTTTATTTGTTTGGAAAGGTGCGGTTTTCCCAGGTAAAATTTTTCATAATCCGTGTGTGTGTGTGTGTGTGTGTGTGTAAAGGAATAGTAAAATAATTTCTTATCAAAACACTGTTTAAAAAAAATAGTTTTCAAAAATACTCTCAATTTTGAGATAAGCAATTGTACGGTAGAGCGTGTAGTTAATTTTTAAGTCACTTGTGGCTTTTTGTGATACTTTTACATGCCCTCATTATTTTAATTTTTCTTTATCTCTTAGATAGTTGATGATTTTGTCCCGTAAAAATATACTTTTAGTATCGATATAAATAAATATCTAGTGGCGCTAAACCACAGTAAATGCTGGAAATTAAATTGGTCCTCTTCTGCTAATATATTGTTCATGAAATCTGTGTTCTAACCATCGATGAACGATTAATATGGCTAGGAGGGGGGAGGAAGGATCTATCTTTATGAAATGTATAATACCTTCATCAAACTTAATGTTTCCATGACCGTCTAATTGATTCTCTACGAAACACACTAAAAGGAGATGAATAGATTCTTAGAGCATTTCCACGTATTAGTCACTTATCATATTTCCTATAACACATGCCCACACATTAGTTTTTTATATCAGCGTTTATGTATGTCAATAAAAATACGAGAATTTTGAGCATTCCAAGAACGAAAATTATATTTTTTTGACAAAACAATTTAAGAAAAGTTGTTTCGAAAAACTGTACTCAACTACCAGGATCGTTTTTGACTAATGTTGAATGTGCCTGCATTTTATAAGGATGAAATTTATTGAATTTCAACGTCTTATGAACAGAACCTAATGGTTTACTATACTCGATGGGCAATTCACTCATTGAATTCTTGATATATGCCGTATTATAACCCTGTTCTTCTAATTGAATTAATTCATACATGCTCTACATCCAGTCCAATTGTTTGTTTCTACAGACTCAGTTTCATTGAATTTTGAAACAAGATCTAAACCTTAAAAATGAGATACATTTTAATCGTGATTGATTTGATCGAAAGCTGCTTCCATTCATTGAGCATATTTAACAGGAAAATAATTCAGTTCTCTTCCAGACAGCTTTTTTTTTTTTCAAAATCATTACTTCATATGTTCACAATTGAAAGAAAGAAAGAAATATACTGGATATGTAACTAACATAGCTAGCAAATATAATATCTTCCCACGGTATAAATTAATAATTATAATTCTTCAATCAGCGCTGTCGTTGTTGGTACCAGTGAGACTCGGATCTCATGCTTTACATTGGGATAAACGAAGCATTCGATATCCCCAGTACAATACAACCCGCATGGGTCCTCGCTGTATCCCTATGCAGTAGTATTTCATTTAAGCTTATCTAGAAGAAAGAGAGTGTGTAAAAAATGTATGTTGATTAATATTATTTATATAATTTACAGGGTGATTCCGGTGGTCCGGTTGTATATAAGGGAAAACTTATTGGCATAGTAAGCATTATGAAAACCGGTGATTGTATGTCGAAGATATCACCACAAGGCCACACAAAGGTTATTTCTCACCTGAAGTGGATACATAAATATTTGAAAGTCTAATAAAAGTATACAAACTGTCTATATTGGAGGAAGATGAAGTCATCTTTAGATTGAGCTGTGTAAAGATATTCGTTCGAAAAATCATACTATATCAATTTAAGAATTAAATCTCACTATTTATAAATTTAAACATATTGTTATGGGACAATAATATTTTAAATAAGATAAATTAATAATATTTCAAGAATTAAACCATAGAATAGAGTAAACAGTTGTATATATATTTGTGAAACAAATAAATGTATCAAATTAATTTAAATAATTTATTTGATTAATAAATTAAAATATCAACTTTTAAAAATCGTTCCCAATTCCTTTGTACCTTATTATGCTTTATATAATTTAAAATAACAGGCCCCATGAGCTCTTTGATGATACATGTGTTGGAGGGTTCTTAAATTATTCGTATTGATAGAAAGAGTAATAATTTTAAAGGTGATAATTTTTAACTTGTTCGGGGTATCCCTAAAATAGTTATAAAAGGAGGTGGATTAGTATTTGTAATAGGGCAACGGATCTTTGGTTTAAAAAAAATGTAAAATCCAGGTTAATATACAAATATATTTTATTATTAGTAGGTTTAATTTAATTTAATCTAATCCTTAGTTAAGTCTATAATACATAAAGGAATTCAAAAGGACCCTAGAATATAATGATTGATAATGTTTACTGTTCAGATGAGATTAAAACGTTGGATACATATTACCTTGTTTGATATGTTGTTGACGAAATTCTCTAGAGTTCTTAGCCCCAAAATATCTCCATTTTATACAACTATGAAAATTAGCAAGAGTTCCTTGATCGATTACATTATGTTTCTATGTTATAGCCTGCACCATAGTATCAATTGTTAAAGGTAAGTTCTCAGGATATAGGGAGGATATTGGGTTCGAGTTTACCTAAAATGTAAATACTTATAATAATCAACTTGAGTGTGATTTTCAACAATTAAAATTTTCATTTTTTTTCTGGTTCAAAATAAAATTTTTTTCGCAGTAATGGCAGGAAAAGTTATTAATATTTAATTTTAAGCTACACATCAAGGAGAAATAGACTTTCAGCTTTTCACCTTCATTACTGAAGACCATACTAAGATTACTTAATCTAGAACTTTAATCTTAAATATATCTATACATAACCTATACGTTTTGTGTTTATAATTTTTATCTTATTTGAAGAAGATCATCGATAGTTTATTTGGTTGTAAAAATGATTAAAAAATGACATTAGATTTATATTTTTATTAGAATGTACTTGTAAAAATGTATATGATATTTTTTGGTTATATCATCAAAATTTAATAATATTAATTTATTAATGATTTAACAATGATTATTATTATTATTATTACTATAAATAATTTATGAAACTTTAACGGACCCCTGAGAAGAGGAAGAAGATATATTTAGTTTGTATTACTAGCTAGCTTGATATGTAGGGTACAATTCTGTTATGATTAAATAAAAATAATTCAAACATATTTATTGTTACATAATATACATAATTTATTTATTTTATTCAAATAGTTGTATTATATTATCAGAATCCACCTTCTTTCGGGACTAAATGTATTAAGGGAAAGTTAAAAAGGAGAATTTGCATAATAACACAAATATTAGAGTATGTGAAGCAGATAATTAACGACGTGATATGTAATAAGTATGAAGAGATCTGTCCAGGATAATAAAAAGTGGAGGATCGCATAAAACCAGTAGAGAAGCCTATGGTAAAAAAAAACTCACTTATAAAATAGTGAACTAAGAAGGGATAGATTATATTTTGTAATGAAATTTGTTTCGAAATTTGATTTAGGGAATTATTTTTTTTTTTTAAAATTAGTGTGTACTAATAAATTAACTATTATTTTAAGCACAGCGTCTCACTACATGCTTAGGTAATACGCTTATTTAATAATAACGATACTAGTTTTAGGGATTAGGTAGGTTAAATTTAGAGGAGGTGTGCCTGCATTCGAGTGGAATTAGTGTGGAAAACTATTATGGAAATAACCCTCTTGGTCAACCTGAGCTAAGTTATAAACTCAATATAAAGGTCCTCGGCAACCTAGACTAACACGAAAATAGCGCAGCTTCATATGCCTTATAACATAACTTAAGGCTAGCTCAGGTACAACATCTAGTCCCCAGCGGTTAATTTATCACTGTTAAAGGTTAAATACAAATGTTACCCCCATATTACACCAAACATAGATTTTTCAGCTATGATGGGAATCAAATCCGGGACCCTTATCTCAGTAGTCAAACACGCAATGGACTGAGATAAGGTGTCGAAACACAAACAAAATAATGAGACGTAACCACAGTGTAACCTAGATAATCTAACTGGTGTAACTTAGAGTTGGTAATTTATATGTATTCTTCTTGACAAATATTTTTAACAAGATATTTAATTTTATTATGAACCCTTCATTATACTCAAAAAGGATCAGATCATTGAAGAATGTGTTTAATATTTTATATAATTCAATTTTCTTCGCGTAGTATTCAAAAATGTCGTGAATATCATGCAAGATTTTCTAATATGATATATTTCTCTCTTAATTTGAACTGTTTCTCATCAAAAGTTACCGTTCTCATGAATTATTATTATAGTATTAATAAGTGAAAATATTAAATAATGATTTTAGTGGAGAATTTTGTTTTATTTGGTTTAAAATAAATGTTTGTTATGAAAACTGCTAAATATTTACCTTTCCTTCAGTTCTATGTATTCCAAATTAAGTCGGCCTCTACGATCATCAAGAAATTATCAATCGTTTTAAGGATACACAAATAAAAACAAATAATGTCGTTTTCCGAAACTACTTCTTTATTCTATGTACAATTATACTCCCTTTCTCCCCAAACCTACAACCACCCTTCGTAATGTCAATAAGAAAGAAGGGAAATAAAGCTACGAGACTTCTTAGCACAAAGTAAAGAAAAAAACTCGTTTCTTATTCTAAAATATCTAAAACATTTCTGTTGTGATTTTAGAAAAAATGTACTTTATTTGTTAGAGGAAAGTAATACCTAGAGCCTATGTGAATCAAGTATAGTCTTATAGATCTAAAAATTTATTTAAAGGTCGTTGAAAACGAGATAATGTTAAATGTACACACATTGTAAAAAATAACTATAGGTTTGATAAGAAAAAAGATTCTTATTAGAAACCTAATACATTATTTTAGTATGAAGCATATTTTGAAACATTCCTCTGTAGAATTAATTCGCTTCGTTCATTGGGGGTTCCTCCAGTAAACCCCCAATGAGTTATCTTTGCAAGTGGATGTAAAAAAAGCAATTTCAGAACCTTTTTTTGATAGGTCCTACCGTTTATCCATAGGAGACCTCCAAAGAAAGGTTCGCAGCGAACTTAAATTTTCTTGATATTTTAATTATTTTTCAGAGGTTAAAAATTAAATTTCCTAATTTTTTTAATTGTATGTGTGTAAAAGGCTAGAAGCTATAGGTTTGACAAATTTCATGATTCTAGCTCATGTGAAAGTATGTAAACATTAATGTCAGTGAGTGAGTCAGCCGTGTGTATTTATAGTAGTACATTTTATCGTTTAGCTGACCATATGGCCGTTAATATCTCGCTAAATGAAGTAGCTTATTTAAGAGATTTGACTCATTAGGCTATGTTTCTTTTAACAGTCAGGTAGAAGTTAAAATCCTGATACGTTAATCATTACGTAGAAAATAACACCTTATTTAAAATATTTTGTTAACGTTCTCTATATTAACATAAGGTCGGGACGCGAGGAAAAATCAAGAGTTTTTTTTTTGTCTTTATAGTCAAAATTAAAAATTTTTGGCTTTAGTAGAACCCTAGAGTTAATTTATTTTCACATAGAGGTTTCTTCAGTTGATGTAGTATCTCTCCTGGAATTTAATGATAACTTTTTTCTCTCTATTTAAAAGATTCTCTGCTAATGCTGCTATGTTCATGATAATGTTCATGAAAGATATTCAACAATTGTTGATATCACCGTGTGAAGAAAATTAATATCAATTATTCTGTTGGAGCAATATTTGACTTATTTTGTCAAAAAATAATGTTTATAAAAAAATTGCATTTTTCTCTAAACTTTCAGAATTAAGTTGTTATTTATACTAACTTGAATCACTACACGTCCGTGTTATACGCATATAGATGGCAGACTCACTTTGGTGGCCACATAGTGTAAGGTGTCACTCTCGCAATAGACTACACTGCTAATATATGTGATATCTATGGTTTAAATCCCTGTGAGCTGCAATGAGGATAGTTTTCCTAAAATTGATTTGACCTCCTTCTACCCGCAATTGTGTGTACACTACCTCTAAATTTAACTTTCCTAAAAGTTAGAACCTTAGAGTAACTAATAATTAGGCGTATAACACGAATGGGTAGTAAGGTACGGTGCTACAATAAAACGTTATGGGTGGTTTGGATTATAAAAGTTTAATTTCAAAGTTGGCTTACGTGCATAAAGCGTGGGAGCCAATCATATAGAAAGTGATAAAAACCTTCATGTGTACTCTACATTTATATATATGTTACAGTCCACACCCAATTCCAGGACAAAATAGATCGGATTAGGCCCAAAACGGTACATTCTGCTGCTTGAAGGATAAACCGATATATCCTGAAATTTTCAGTTAATACCAGTTTTCATTCTTCTTAGCCCGTACGATGAGTTGACCCTAGACATGTTTCATCATGCACAGATCACGTGAAAATGTCACCTAACCTTGCCTAACCTAACTTAAACCTGGTCTAAATTCGTTAATCCTGAAATTTTGGCCATAGCTTATGAGATAAATTACTATAGCTTACCATTTTAATAGGTCAAATCAGTTTTAGGTTAGGTTAGGTTAGGTTATGTAACAACATTTTCACGTGATCTGTGCATTATTAAACATGTCCACGGTCGACTCATCGTACGGGTTCAGAAGAATCAAATCTAGTATTAACTGAAAATATCAGGCTATATTGGTTTATCCTAAAAGCGGAAGGATTTATTAATTTGGCCTAGTGTGATGTAGTTTGTCCTGAAATTTATTTTGGACTGTATCATAAATACGTATTAACCCAAATTACCCCACCGAATTAAAACAGTCTAGTGTGAGTCAAACACTTATAATTGAACCGCCATTTTTGTGTGTTTCAATAAAATTAAATAGCTTCTTGTGACAACATCATTTTTGATAAAGAATATATTTATAGGTTTTTAATATTCGTTCATAAACAGTTTTTTTCTTTAAATTATAATTATTATATAAAACAAACAAACGTTTATAATCAATTTAATCTACCAGTATTTAAATATCCATTATTTTAAATGATGCATTTTATTAAAATTAAACCTATTTGAAGAATTCTAAGTAAAAACACAATATTTATAATAGATATAATTTTTACCACCTCGTCTTAATACCCATTCATGTTAAATGTTTATTTATAATATTAAAAGTGAACAATTGAAATGGTAATTGGTGTCATATTTTTTGGAAGAGATTATTTATATACATGTATTTTCTTGGAAAACACTCTTTAAATTATGTTTTATTGGAAACGATTCTCTCTTTAAAATCCATTACATGTTTGGATCGATATTAAAAATGTATTAGTTTAAAATAAAAAATATATATAAAGTATATTTTTTCTATTATTACGTAAGTGCTTTGTAAATTTTTAAACGCTAAGTTTGTTTAAGGTGAAACAAGATATACATTAATAAAAACATGTCAACAGGTAGCTTGTGGCTGATTTGGATATGTTGCTTCTCAGGTAGACACATTATATTCTTTAGTATATGTCAGTTTTGTGTGCTCCCGTGAGCCGTAATATATATTAAAATGTTATACATTAAAACAAGATAATTTTGAAAATCAGTTCTTATAGTTACATATATACTTTATCTCAGAGTTTCTTATGATGTAATAAGTAAACTGTGCAAATAGTTTTTAAAAAAACTACGTATTTAAGAAACCCAATCATTACATTCTCCCATCGCTTCATCATCTATACACGAGTAATACATGAGTTTTTACCATTAAAACTCGTAGTGTTTTTCTTTTTTCACACATTCATCTACAACATTTACCCTCTTATTAATTGGCCTACCCCTTCCTTTTTATCCACACACTCTGTCATCTCCCCCTTTGTGGGGATAATCTGCCATTGTATGTTACTGCCTATTATAAGGGCGGTGACTGGGTATATGATTGTGTAATCTCTCATTATTGATGTAAACATGATATTTTAGGGTTTCATTGTACTACTTTGAACTACTACAAAATTTGGTGTTGTAAAGAAGTTGCTAAAAATTAAAATAAACTACTTGAAAAGACTTAGTCAGGAGCTAGTTACAGAATGAATTATAGTAAGGAATGCGTTACCAAAGGCTTAACTGGCACACTAGGTAGTCTTACATGGTTATGAACCCCGGTACTTGGGTCATTACGGTAGCCCCAAGAAGATGTACTAGACGATCAGGCGTCCCAACCTGCATATCCCTCAAAATTGGAACAGTGACTCCCTTAGAATTGTTAATGAATTGTCAGCCATGTGAGCTCGAAATGAGTACTGTTTCTAGAACAACTTGCCTGATTTCTAAAAGGAATGCTGAAAAGACATTCTGGCCGTCAGAACTTGTTTGCGATTATTTTCTAACTCATCAAAACACGTTGTTATAATCGTAGTGTCTCTTTCGATCTTCAAAATTACAATCTTAAAATAAACAAACACCCTAAATTAGGACAAGTAGTTTTCACTAGGTTCATTAATTTGTTTCTTCACCATCAAGATGCCCAAACCAACGTAAGACGCTTCTTTCTCAAATACCCATTAGATTCCTTTTCAAACGGCTCTTCTTTAGAACATCTTCATTAATGAATCTGTCAATTCGAGTTTTCCAGATACACCTTTTAGATGTCTCATTCAAACTACATTCACCTTGTTCTTATGTTTCTCAAATTCTTTAATGTGTTTGGTATTCTAGTTTGAAAGAAAAAATATTGCACGTTATAAACATATACTTTAAATAACAGGCATAGATTTAAAATAATTTTTACTGGGTTTATTTAGATTGAACTTACTAAAAAAAACTATTTTATACCCTTGATTGAATACCCCAATTAAAGTTATATTAGAAACAACTAGTCTTCTAATGGTATTTCCTCTTTTATTAGTGAAAGTACTAATTTAACCAACGATACAAGTTCGACCCTTTCCGGCATTAGCCACCAAGATTCTTACCTTACCAGAGACAGGTGCTACTGACTGGGACAAGGCGTATCATTTAGTTTATAAAATATCTATAATGTTATCAAAACGATTATTATGCTTTTGTTCCCATTTTATAAAATATAAATATCCTTACCTGTGTTTGGCTAGTGTCACTAAATATCTCGTAAAACAAGTGAAGTTGTTTGGTAAGTATGTATATATATATGTATATAAGTATGTGTATATGCGTTTATATACATATATATGTATATATAAGTATGTGTATATGCATGCATGTATGATTGTNATGTATTTCAAATTATTACGAATCGGACCTCAACGTCTATTATGAAATACTAATTATCAAATAGAACAAATTTGACTAGAATAGAAACTATCCCAAATCAGATGCAAATTTTGTAAGACCATAAAAGTTAATTATTCCCCAAGAAGTATGAATAAACATTAAATTCCATCACACAAAATATATATAAGTCTGAAAAAGAATATCCCAAGATGACCCAATAGAATACCTACTTGGTTATAGCTGAATTTAACCCAAGTCAAGCTCCCAAATAAAAAATATAAATACAAACCTCTTCATAATAACGATAACTTACATTTAGTAAGTCCCTGACTGCAATATGCATCAAAGAGTGATTTCCCCGTTCTGGATACATACTTATTTTAAATTTAATACTGAGGGTAAAATTTGGGATGGAGGTATTTCAAGTCCAATGATGTCATCTTCAGCTAGATAGTGCGTTGTACTCTCATTGACGCCTGCACACAGCATCGATAGGCCGACTATACATAGGTAGAGAAAAACACGTGATGTCACTGAGCGCCTCTTTTCTCCAAGTCTTAGCGCCTGCACAGCGCCCGCCACTCGGCGAAAGCGACCCGGATTACATTGACCTCCGCAGCTATAATCTAGTAAGTCTCGTCTAACAGGAACGGCTACCAGTGATGTGAGCAAAGTATTCAAACACTGTGCTCGTTTCCTGGTAAAATGGGGTAAGTATGTTGTCACTTTTGTAGGTGGCGTAGGTAAGGTGGCAAAGATGTTTTTAGCCAAGGTACATTGATCAAGGCTGATGTACAGACGATATCGCGAAGACAATATTAGTTTATATCAAAATTTCGAGTTGGAATTTTTTGAAGATCGCAATACTTTCTTTCTAATGTGTCGAGACAAAGTCAAATTACATATTATATAACCATTCCTTGTTTACCCGATAAAAAATCATAATTCCCTTTTAACAAGGTATATTTAAAGATTGACGTCATGAATTACGTAAACACTGGTAACTAGCTAATGAATAATACATTAGTGAGTCTATTGTATACAAATACTAATTTTGATGGTTTGTATTTTACAGGTTTGTATAAAATATCTATTTGTAAAAGATCTCCCAAAATTGTCGGTGATAAAAACGCATGTATAAAAGAGTTCCCTTTTATGGTGAGTTTATTTTAAATATATCTATCCCTTTTAAACTTTTCAAATAAAACCATGCAAAAAAAATCATCTAAATATTTTTAATCAGTTGTCTGAAATATACTATAAATTTTAAAATTTAAATAAACTTCCATTCTTTCATTAAATCTATTTAATTTCATTGTTTACCTAAAATTTGTATAGAACCTCTTACCCTTCTAATTGTATCCAAACAAAGCCCCTTGATGAAAGTTTTTTTTAACCAGTACAATTTGCAACTAAACTAAGTAAAAAATTATGTGGGATATGTTTAATTAAAAATTATCATCTCTTATTACTTATCTACCAAAAGTATAAATATATATATGATTTAGTAACGAAATATATTTAGTAGTAGTAATTCGCTAAATAATCAAAAGTGAAATTAAAATAATTTCAGGCTTCCCTGATACTCAAAGAAATTAATGGGCATTCATGCGGAGGAGCTATAATTAGTAAAAATTACATCATTACTGCAGCGCATTGTTTTAAACATTGCAGGTAAGTTAAAAAAAAGGTGTTTAGCAAATTTTATTAATAATTATTAATTTAAACTTGAAACTAAAATAGATTTTGATTATTATTCAACTAAATATTATATATTTAAATTGTTAGTTATTTTTTTTAAAAATCGCACCTTATTTGTGTGGTTCTAAACGCGTTAGTTTCATTTTGAGCTGGACTTACGAGCACAGGCAGATCGAGGTTCAAATCTCAGTTGGGTTAAATAAATTGTCCTTCACTCTCCCTCCATGCAAATGTAGGTTAACCTCCTCTATATTCCACCTTCCCAATTTTTGACCCATTAGATTAATTAGTATTTAAGCGTATAACCCGAATGGGTAGAAAGAGGTGGGGTTATATAAATAAATATATTATATAAATTTTTCTAAACGACGTGTTACTAACCATGTAGTTTTAGTTAAACTTTTTACTAACTACGTCAAATGGTTTTGGATGAGAAAGGTTAAATTAGAGAAAATGTAACTGCATTTGTGGGGATTAAGATGGGGAAACCATTTAGAAAAAAACACTAATAGTTCACCCAAACTGGGATTGAACCACGATCTCCCTGTGATTGGGAATATAGTCTAGTCACAAGTTTTAGTTACTATACGTGTTAATGTTAATATTTTATATTTTACTGTAATTTTACATATTTACATATAAAAACATGTATATATAGATAGATATACGATTTATTCTTAAACTTTCTACCTAAGGCTTCTATAAAGTCTCACTGAGGGTTTTTTGGAATTAAGTAGCTAATCCTAAATCCAAAGGTATATTAACTTAAGAGCATAAAGAGAGAAAAATTAATTTCTCAAAATCCGCTTTAACAATTTCATTTATATTTTATATCTAGACACTGAATATAACTGAACAAGATGGTCACTATTTTTGCTAATGAGAATTCATTTGAGGGTACTTTAAAATAAAGAAATTTTCTATATATCATAATTTCTTCGCAACTATTCTAGATATGAAATTACTTATATTTGTAATGACATAATTCCATTAATAATAAAAATTATTTAGTTTAAGAATCTATTTAAAAAATCGATAACTTCTGAGTTTTAGGAATATATATATACTTTTAATTCACGTTTTTTGAAAATGAGTTTCATTCTTATGCGCTTTGCTTAGCAAAGGCGTTTCTCTTTTCTCAATATTTTTGTAACAATGTTCCTAGTTCCCAATGCCATAGAATAAGTAGTCCTAATTAAGAGTTTATATAATTTCATTAATTATCATTTGTGTATTACTTATATAATAATGTACATACTATTTCTATTTTAAGATGAAATAGGGAAAACGATAATTTATTCAAACTAATAATTTGTCACCTCACTCCCTAATTAATTTAATGTATATACAATTATTGTAAAATATGATTCTTTCTTTCTTAAAGCAAAGCTGAAAGTTGCATTACTAGATTTCTACGTTCGAGTAGGCTCAACCAAATGGAGGCAAGGTGGTAAAAAATACGATATCGAAGACATTTTTTCACATCCAAAATTTAGGATGAAAACCGGCAAATACGATATAGCTCTAATGAAGGTAAGTTAAAATATAAATAAATTCTGTCCGATTAATGCACTAATTTATACTGCGACAAAAATAGATAATTAAATTGGTTTATTTTACATTGAAACTACAGGCGATACGTAATATTGGAGTGTTTATTTAGCAACGTGTCCTAGTAACCGTTCCGGCTATACACTAATTACGATTATGGTTTTAGGGTATATTAAGATTATATTTCAAGGAAATGTATCCACATTTCAGTAGAGGGAGAGTGGAAACATTTCTGAAAAAACACCCTCAGTACACCCAACCGAGATTCGAGCAACAATATCCCCGTCATCAACAGTCTAGCAGCACGTTTAAACAATACATTCATCGAAACGAGCTTAGAGTTGTTGAAAGGAGGAATAGTTTTTTTTCCTCAATTGATTTTCAATTTATTACCTGTCCTGGATACGGTAACATCACATTACATCCTTGGAGTATCTAAAATTAAATTTTAGTATAATTTTATTGTTCAGATTCATCATAATAATCAAGTAGGCTAAACTCATTTTAACTACTCCTAAATTGTGTGATTGAGGAACGTATGTTTTATATTAAATACAATCACATATGCGTAGAGTGAGAGTGATTATAAATACATATTCCCATCCTTTATTCACAAAGCCTAGAGCCAAACTTTGATATTTTTATCCCTTATAAATAAGATTATAAAAACTCGGAAATGTATTCCACCTTTCCATTCATTTGATATCGGTTAACATTTATGATACGTTACTAAAGAAATATTATTGTTTAAATATTTTGAACCTATATACCAAATGTTTTAAAAATTATTTGATACTGTCCTTTTTACAGCAATCCCTATTCGTCCAAACTATTGATCAGCATATGTGTGTATGAACGTGATTAATGTTTGAAGACTATTTGAAAGAGTTTAGAAAAAGGCTCTGGTTCTTTTACTGTCCTAAATCAGTATTTCCATGCCCTGGCCCAATTTAGGTGTTATTACTATAACTGGTGTCGAACAACCTGGAACTGAGTGGTTACTATCCAACTCAGACCTTCAAGATGGTTTGGAGCGTCCTTCTTCGTACTGAACGGGGAGTCAATATGTGGGATATTCTCCCCACAAATTGCCGTAGCTCGGTAGCCGACTGAGTAGAGCACTTCGGAAAAGCCTCTTGTCAACTGGCGTGTTTATCAACCCCCGCCCCCCTCTTCCAAAAGATCTAGAAACTCACTTTCATAAAGCAACATAGGAGTGGTTCTTCCACCTAAGATAATAGTTTTTCCCATACTCTGTGATATGCTAATTGACAAAACAATCTTTGTTTAAAAAAACTATAACTGGTACAAACACGTGACTACTGATCCAGGATTGTTTAAAGAAGGAGTTCCTTAGCTTACGTGATCCTTACATGATCTAGATTGAAGAAGACTCAAGATATGTGAATAGTGATATAGTATTTTGGGGGAAATTCACTTCACTAATACCAACCAGGATTAAAATATAATATCCCCTTCACCAGCTTAAAGAGACAGACCAAAAAACTAGAACTTGTTGGTTTGACTAAATGTGGTGGAGAGTTATGATTAATTAATGAGAGCGAATGTAACTTTACATTCGACTACAATGTGATTGTTTTCCCCTCCAGATAAAAGGAGAATTCAAATTCACTGATAAAATTCAAGTCATATCTATCGCTCCCAAGTCAAAGGTTCCTGGTGAAGGCGCTAAAGTAACGTTGGTTGGTTGGGGACTGACAGCATTTGAATCAGTAAGTAGGATTCTCTCATAAAAGTGGTTCATAAATATTAATGAAGAATTGTATACTATAGCTCAAATATAATCTTTACAAATGGTTTAAGTAAACTTCATATAAGTATTAACTTTTAATAAAAACAAAATATAATTGTGTTAATCACAATACTCACTCTTGATATAAATATTTAAACTAAATTGTTCAAATGTATTAACAAAAGAACAAATTTTCTAAAACAAATATTTTTTAGACTACCTTAAATTTGAATACGTGATATAAAAATAAAGTTTTCAATACTTAGCAAATTTAGCTAATTTTATCGCATTAATTAAAAGTTTTGAAATTAAATTTAAAATATTGTTTTGGTTTTAAAAGAGCTGTAACCAAATTGGTCCTTAGCTATTTAGAATTACATAAGGAGTAGAGAAATGTTTAATCTAAAGAGTAAAGAAAATTTAAATTTATGTGTGTTTAATAAGGAAAAAAATATTTGGAATATATAGCACTTGATTTTAAAACACTCGAGAAGAGTATTTCAAAATACTAAATACTTTGTTTAAAGCTCTGAATCATATGCCTTTTACGTATACATGAAGTAATTATATTACCATGGTAAAATATTTCCTGATTGGTAAATGCCCAGTTAAATTTATTTAGCTTTTTTTTCATTTTATCATCAGTACATATATTTATTAAATTAAGAAATTGAATCCATTTGTTTGTGTTTGAAACCAACTAGAAATTTCCACATGAAGTTTTAAAACAGACTGAACATCATATTTTCGACCGAGAAGAGTGCCAAAAATACTACGACAACCCCATAACAAGCAAACATATTTGTACTCAATGTAAGGCGAAGAACTGTGGAGCCTGCTTTGTAAGTATATTTAATAAGTTATATTTTAATCATGGAACAGTCTACTACAGCTTGTCGCACATCAGATCGGAACTGAACGTATTGGACATTTTTAGCTACGTTCATTTTAATGGAGGTCCGCACTCTGGCTCAGATCGGATCGTAAAACCTAACGTAGGATTGGAACGGAACGAATCGGTTTTACAGGAGGTAATATTTTTCATGCGTCCTCAGCACTGCAGTATTACCTCAACTACACTCGTGTTCAGTTTACATGTGTTGATGTTAATTTCCTATTATTCGACGTTTTTTGATTATTTGATCAAATATATTTGACCCAGAATTAAAAAAATATATTTAAACAGTAAATGACATTGCTAACAAACATTAGTATGACTGTCTTAAAAATATAATTGCTTTGGATAAAATTTCAAAAATCTTAGGTTTTATTTATTTCTTGTCATGCATTCAAAGTATTTTTGAGGACACTTCCTTCTATCTATTACTAGGTATAAGTAGCTATGAACAATACAGCCCCATTATCTTCTCTTCCCTTCTGTTATCACTCACTATCACCCCACCATTACCTGCTCTTCACTGCACAAAATAAAAAAATCGATCTACCCTATCGATTGCTATATTTCGAGTTACATGAATCGAGTTTCAAACAATCGTGCGGAGAAAATACATTTCCGTTGGCAGGGTTTTGTTTGCGAACTCTCCGATCTGTTCCGATCCTGTGCGTGGCAAGATTATTATTATTATTATTTAGCACCATGGCTTACTACCCATTTGGGTTATATGCTTTAAGTGCTAACTACGCTAATGGATTAGGAAGGTTAAGTTAGAGGAAGTGAACCCGCATTTGCGTGGAGAGAGAGAGTGGAGAATCATTTAGGAAAAACCATCCCCAGTTCACCCTACCGAGATTCTAACCTTGATTTCCCAATCCTAAGCAGTCGAGCTCAACACGACTAGCGCGTTAGCCAACTACGCCACCGAGGCGGGTTATGGCAAGATTAAATTGCTATACATTTTATGATATAATGGTTGTTTTTATTTAGTTAATGACATTAAATTAAACTGAGTATTGATTTAATAAACATAAATTTATACACATTCCCGTGTCATTTATATAAACTTATGAGAATTATATTAAAACTATATATATATAAATAATTATATATATATATATATATATATATACAGAAAGTATGTTTGTGTGTGTGTGTGTGTGTGTCCAGAAAAAGATAGGCTATTTCTTGATTAGCTGTAGAACTGATGGAAATGTAGAGGAAGTGCCTGTTCAAACCAGAAATATTACTAAATGGGAAATTTTAAAATAAGGTCCCAGAAATTAAAGGAAAAATATATATTATAGGAAAAACTTTCTATTTGAGGTGGACATAAAAAACCAGACAAATAAAGAACCATTCTAAATAAAGACCCGCCTCGGTGGCGTAGTTGGCTAACGCGCTCAAGCTCAATGTTTCCATTTTTGTCTAGTTGATTCTGTACTGTTAATTTAAACGGACCGAAGATCTATCGACCTTGACATTAATGGTAAGGGTGAGTGGCGAGGCCTAGGGGATAAACTTTAAATTAGTAGTTCCACAACATGGCGGCCTAAATGGAAATTTAGGAAAACGGAAGTTTTAATAATCTTTTATAAACTATTATTTCAATATGTGTTAAGTAATTAAATCTCTTTGTACCTTTTTTAGATATGTAATTTTACCTTAATTTTTCTTTTATATCTTTTATTTTAAAAATGCTTAGTCTTCAAAAATTATATTATTGGTCCTTTTGTTATCGTGAAAACAAACTTATCTCTGATTGGCTAAACTAATCTCAGGATTCCCCGTTCAGAGAGATTCCCTTTTGTCTCGTTCATTCTCTGTTTGGATCCTATAAAAGTGAGACGTAATTTTTTATTCTCTTCTTTTTTTAAAATTTTATTCTAAAATCTTTTCTAAATTAACATGTAGTCTTTTATTTTTGTTTATTTCTTTTTTTGGGGTTATGAGGTAAAGTTTCCGTGTATATTTTTTGTTTAATTATTAACTTTTAGATTTAGTATTATTATGCATTTTTGTGGAATTCTAATGTAATGTAGAGATTGTCAACCATGTGGCCTGGTTCCTTTTATAATATGGTTTTGCATCAATCGACATCTTATAAACCACGCATTTTAAAGTTTAATAGAACAGGGGATTAAATATAATGTTTGAAGATGATTATCTTTGTATTAATTAATTTTATTTTTGGTTTTCTCTGTTCTGCAGGAGATATCTTTTTTATACCTTAAACAAATCGGTAATGTAGTAAATATAAATGTTCTCTTTTATTTTAAATTAATCTGTGTTAATCTTTTAGTATCTTTTTATCATCTTAATATTTTATTATGTTTTTTTATTACCTTTTTGTTTAATAAATAATACAGTCCTTTTGTAATTGGGTTATGATTTAAAATTAAGCACGTCGGAATCCACGTATTTTGAATAACTTCTTAACCTACTTTGGTATTGATTAATTAACTATTTACTATGCTAATTATTTACTTATGCTCTCTTTCAGTCTTGGCAGCAAATATAACTTTTTTAATTAAACTTAATAAGTGTTACTGGATACCTCTTAATGAGGTGATCAGTACAATTCTCTATGGCACGCACTATGAGGAGATGAATGGATTCTTAAAGTATTTGCAAGTATTAGTCACGGTCAAATTTCCTAATATACCATCCCAAACATTAAATTTTTAGGTCAGTGTGTATGTCTATCAATTAACATACGAGAATTTTGAGTACTCCAATAACGCAAGTTGTGTTTTTTGACCAAACCATTTAAGAAAACCTGTTTCGGAAAACTGTACTCACATATCAGGATCGTTTTCGCCTAATGTTGTTTTTATTCAAAATCAATACTTCATATGTTCACAATTGGAAGTAAACGATAAATATATTGAATATGTAACTAACATAGCTATCAAATATAATACCTTCCCACGGTATAAATGAACAATTTTAATGCTTCAATCAGCGCTGGCGTTGCTGGTACCAGTGAGACTCTGATCTCATGCTTTACATTGGGATAAACGAAGCATTCGATATCCCCAGTACAATACAACCTGAATGAGTCCTCGCTCTATTCCTATGCAGTAGTATTTCATTTCAGATTATCTAGAAGAAAGAGATTGTGTAAGAAATGTATGTTGATTATTATTTTTTGTGTAATTTACAGGGTGATTCCGGTGGTCCTGTGGTGTATAAAGGAAAACTTATTGGCATAATGAGCTTTATAAAAAACGGTGACTGTTTGTCGAAGATATCACCACATGTCCACACAAAGGTTATTTCTCACCTGAAGTGGATACAGAAATATTTGAAAGTCTAATAAAAGTATACAAACTCTGTCTATACTAGAGGAAGATGAAGTCATTTTAGATCGAGCTGTGTTTAGATATTCGTTCGAGAAATCATACTATATTGATTTAAGACTTAAATATCATCATTTATCAATTTAAATATATTGTTTTAGGCCAATAATATTATAAATAAATAAGTTAATAATATTTCAAGAACTAAACCATATAATATATTAAACCATTGTATACATATATATTTGTGAAACATATAAATGTATAAAATTAATTTAAATAATTTATTTGATTAATAAATTACAAATATCAACGTTTCAAAATCGTTCTCAATTCCTTTGTACCTTATTACGCTTTATACTATTTAAAATAACAGGACCCATGAGCTCTTTGATAATACATGTGTTGGAGGGTTCTTAAATTATTCGTATTGATAGAAAGAGTAACAATTTTAAAGGTGATAATTTTTTAACCTGTTCGGGGTATCCCTAAAATAGTTATAAAAGGAGATGGATTAGTATTTGTAATAGGGCAACGGATATTTGGTTTTAAAATAATTCAAATCCAGGTTAATATACAAATATATTTTATTATTAGTAGTTTTAATGTAATTTAATCTAATCCTTAGTTAAGTCTAGAAAACATAAAGGAGTTCAAAAGGACCTTATAATATAGTGATTGATAATGTTTACTGTTCAGATGAGATTAAAACGTTGGATACATGTTACCTTGTTTGATATGTTGTTGACGAAATTCTCTAGAGTTTTTAGCCCCAAAATATCTCCATTTTATACAACTATGAGAGGGGGCAAGAGTTCCTTGACCGATTACATTATGATTCTATGTTATAGCCTGCACCATAGTATCAAATGTTAAAGGTAAGCTCTCAGGATATAGGGAGGATATTGGGTTCGAGTTTACTTAAATTGTAAATACTTATAAGAATCAACTTGAGTGTGATTTTCAACAATTAAAACTTTTTTTTTCTGGCTCAAAATAAACAATTTTTCGCAGTAATGGCAGGAAAAGTTATTAACATTTAATTTTAAGCTACACATCAAGGAACTATAAACTTTCAGCTTTTCACCTTCATTACTGAAGAGCATACTTACATTACTTTATATAGAACTTTAATCTAAAATAAATCTATACATAACCTACGTTTTGTGTTTATAATTTTTATCTTATTTGAAGAAGATCATCGATAGTTTATTTGGTTGTAAAAATGAGGATAAAATGACAAAGAATTATATTTTTATTAGAATGTACTTGTAAAAATGTATATGATATTTTTTGGTTATATCATCAAAATTTAATAATATTGATTTATTAATGATTTAACAATGATTATTATTATTATTATTATTATTATTACTATAAATAATTTATGAAACTTTAACGGACCCCTGAGAAGAGGAAGAAGATATATTTAATTTCGCATATTACTTGCTAGCTTGATATGTAGGGTACAATTCTGTTATGATTAAATACAAATAATTCAAAAATATTTATTGTTACATAATATACATTATTTATTTATTTTATTCAAATAGTTGTATTATATTATCAGAATCCACCTTCTTTCAGGACTAAATGTATTAAGGGAAAGTTAAAAAGGAGAAATTGCATAGGAAGACAAATATTAGAGTATGTGAAGCAGATAATTAACGAAGTGAGCCGTAATAAGTATGAAGAGATCTGTCCAGGATAAGAATATGTGGAGGATCGCATAAAACCGGTAGAGAAACCTATGGTAAAAAAAACTCACTTATAAAATAGTAAACTAAGAAAGGATGGATTTTATTTTGTACTGAAATTTGTTTCAAAATTTGATTTAGTGAATTAAAAGTTTTTTTAAATTTGTGTGTACTAATAAATTAACTATTATTTTAAGCACAGCGTCTCACTACACGTTTAGGTAATACGCTTATTTAATAATAACGATACTAGTTTTAGGGATTAGAAAGGTTAAATTTAGAGGAGGTGTGCCTGCATTTGAGTGGAATTAGAGTGGAAAACTATTATGGAAATAACCCTCTTGGTCAACCTGAGCTAAGTTATAAACTCAATATAAAGGTCCTCGGCAGCCTAGACTAACACGAAAATAGCGCAGCTTCATATGCCTTATAACATAACTTAAGGCTAGCTCAGGTACAACATCTAGTCCCCAGCGGTTAATTTATCACTGTTAAAGGTTAAATACAAATGTTACCCCCATATTTCACCAAATATAAATTTTTCAGCTATGACGGGAATCAAATCCGGGACCCTTAGCTCCGTAGTCAAACACGCAATGGACTGAGATAAGGTGTCGAAACACAAACAAAATAATGTGACATAACCAAAGTGTAACCTAGATAATTTAACTGGTGTAACTTAAAGTTAGTAATTTATATGTATTCTTCTTGACAAATCTTTTTAACAAGATATTTAATGCTATTATGAACCCTTCATTATACTCGAAAAGGATCAGATAATTGAAGAATGTGTTTAATATTTTATAGAATTCAATTTTCTTCGCGTAGTATTCAAAAATGTCGTGAATATCATGCAAGATTTTCCGAGATGATATATTTCTCTCTTAATTTGAACTGTTTCTCATCAAAAGTTACCGTTCTCATGAACTATTATTATAATATTAATAGGTGAAAATATTAAATAATGATTTTAGTGGAGAATTTTGTTTTATTTGGTTTAAAATAAATGTTTGTTATGTAAACTGCTAAATATTTACCTTTCCTTCAGTTCTATGTATTCCAAATTAAGTCGTCCTCTACGATCATCAAGAAATTATCAATCGTTTTAAGACTAAACAAATAAAAACAAATAATGTGATTTTCCGAAACTACTTCTTTATTCTTTCTACAATAATACTCCCTTTATCCCTTAACCTACAACCACCCTTCGTAATGTCAATAATAAAGGAGGGAAATAAAGCTACGAGACTTCTTATCACAAAGTAAAGAAAAAAACTCGTTTCTTATTCTAAAATATCTAAAACATTTCTGTTGTAATTTTAGAAAAGAATTACTGTATTTGTTAGAGGAAAGTAAAACCTTGAGCCCATGTGAGTCAAGTATAGTCTTATAGATCTAAAAATTTGATTGGTAGGTCTTTGAAAACGAACTAATGTCACATTTTCACACATTGTTAAGATCAAATATAGGTTTGATAAGAAAAAAGATTCCTGTTAGAATCCTAATATATTATTTTGGCGTGAACCATATTTTGAAACATTTCTCTCTAGAATTAAATTCGCTTCGTTCGTTGGGGGTTCCTCCTCTATGCCCCCAATGATTTTTCTTTGCAAGTGGATATAAAAAAAAAGTCATTTAAGAACAGTTTCTTGATAGGTCCTACCGTTTATCAATAAGAGACCTCCAAGGAAAGATCTGCAGCAAATTTAAAGTTGATTGATATTTTAATTTTTCTTCGGGGGTTAAAAATTAGATTTTTAAACTTTTTTTAAATTGTATGTGTGTAACAAGCTAGAAGCTAGAAGTTTGCCAAAATTCATGATTCTTGCTCACGTGAAAGTATGTAAACATTAATGTCAGTGAGTGAGTCAGCCGTATGTCTTTATAATAGTACATTTTGTCGGTATAGCTGACCATATGGCCGTTAATATCTCGCTAAATGAAGTAGCTTATTTAAGAGATCCGACTCATTAAGCTATATTTCATTTAACGGTCAGTTATAAGTTAAAATCCTGATACGTTAATCGTTACGTAAGAAAATAACAAATTATGTTAACATAGCGAACGTTAACAAAATAAGGTCGGGCCACGAGAAAAAAAACCATGAGTTTTTTTTTTCTTTTTAGTCAAAATAAAAAATATATGGTTTTAGTAGAACCCTAGAGTTAATTTATTTTCACATATTGATATCTTCCGTTGATGTAATATCTGTCCTGAAATTTAATGATAACTTTTTTTCTCTCCATTTAAAAAGATTCTCTGCTAATGCTGCTATGTTCATGATAACGTTCATGATAGATATTCAACAATTGCTGATATCACCAAGTGAAGAAAATTAAACTCGATGTTTCTGCTGTAGCAATATTTGACTTATTTTGCCCCAAAAAAAAATTTATTTTTAAGAAAAACTGCATTTTTCCCTACACTTTCAGATTTACGTTATTTTTACTAACTTGAATCACTACACGTACGTGTTATACGAATATAAATGACAGACTCACTTTGGTGGCCGCATTGTATAAGGTGTCACTCTCGCAATAGACTACAATGCTAATATATGTGATATCTGTGGTTTAAATCCCTGTGAGCTGCACTGAGGATAGTTTTCCTAAAATTGATTTCACCATCTTCTACCCGCAATTGTGTGTACACTTCCTCTAAATTTACCTTTCTTAAAAGCTATAACATTAGGATAACTAATACATAGGCGTATAGCCCGAATGGGTAGTATGTAACGGTGCTACAATAAAACGTTATTGGTGGTTTGTATCATAATAATTTAATTTCAGAGATAAATTACTATATCTTACCATTTTAATAGGTCAAATCAGTTTTAGTTTAGGTTAGGATAGGTTATGTAAAAATATTTTCACGTGATCTGTGCATTATTAAACATGTCCAAGGTCGACTTTTCGTACGGGTTAAGAAGATTCAAATCTAGTATTAACTGAAAATATCAGGCTATATAGGTTTATCCTACAAGTGGAAGGATTTATTAATTTGGCCTAGTGTTATTTAATGTGTCCTTAAATTTGTTTTGAACTGTATCATACGTATGTATTAACCCATATTACCCCACCCTATTAAAACACGTCTAGTTTTAATCAAACACCTATAATTGAACCGCCATTTTTGTGTGTTTCAATAAAATTAATTAGCTTCTTGCGGCAACATCATTGTTTGATAAAGAATATATTTATAGGTTTTTAATATTCGTTCAGAAACAGTTTTTTCTTTAAATTATAGTTATAATATAAAACAAACAAACGTTTATAATCCATTAAATCTACTAGAAGTTAAATATCCATTATTTTAAATGATGCATTTTACGAAAAATTAAACCTATAATTAAATGGATACTAAGTAAAAACACATTTTTTATAATATGTATAATTTTAACCACCGCATCTTACTACCCATTAATGTTATATGTTTATTTTTTATATTCATAGTGAACAATTGAAATGGTAATTGGTGTCATATTTTTTGGAAGAGATTATTTATATACATGTATTTTCTTGGAAAACACTCTTTAAATTATGTTTTATTGGAAACGATTCTCTCTTTAAGATCCATTACATGTTTGGATCGCTATTAAAAATGTATTAGTTTAAAATAAAAAATATATATAAAGTATATTTTTTCGATTATTAAGCAAGTGCTTTGTAAGTTTTTAAACCTAAAGTTTGTTTAAGGTGAAACAAGATATACATTAATAAAAACATGTCAACAGGTAGCTTGTGGCTGATTTGGATATTTTGCTTCTCAGGTAGACACATTATATTCTTTAATATATGTCAGTTTTGTATGCTCCCGTGAGCCGTAAAATATGTTAAAGTTGTATACATTAAAACAAGATAATTGTGAAAATCAGGTCTTATAGTTACATATTTATTTACAGCGTTTCTTATTATATAAATAGTAAACTGTACAAACAGTTGTTTTTTTAAAAAACTCCGTATTTAAGACACCCTATCATTACATTCTCCCTTCGCTTCATTATCCATTCACGAGTAATACAATAGTTTTTACCATTAAAACTCGTAGTGTTTCTATTTTCTCACACATTCGTCTACAAAATTTAACCACGCATTACATGGCCTACCCCTTCCTTTTGATCCACACACTCTGTCATCTTCACCTTTGTGGGGAATAATCTCCCATTGTGTGTTACGGCCTAGGATAAGGGTGGTGACTGGCTATATGATTGTGTAATCTCTCATTTATATAAGCATGGTATTTTAGTGTTTTATTGTACTACTTTGAAATACTAAAAAATTTGGTGTTGTAAAGAGGTTGCTGAAAATAAAAAACTATTTGAAAAGACATGCTCAGGAGCTAGTTACAGTATGAATTATAGTAAGGAATGCTTTACCAAAGGCTTAACTGACACACTAGGTAGTCTTACATGGTTATGAACCCCGTTACCTTGGTCATGACGGTAGCCCCAAGCAGACAGTAATAGACGATCAGGCGTCCCAACCTGCATATCCCTCAAAATTGGAAGAGATACTCCCTTTGAATTAATAATGAATTTTCAGCCATGTGAGCTCGAAATTAGGACTATTTCTAGAACAACTTGCCTGATTGCCAAAAGGAATGCTGAAACGATATTCACGTCGTCAAAACTTGTTTGCGATTGTTTTCTAACTCATCAAAACACGTTGTTATAATCGTACTGTCTATTTCGATCTTCAAAATTACAATCTTAAAATAACCAAACACCCTAAGTTAGGGCATGTAGTTTTCCATTCGTTCATATATTTATTTCTTCACTAGATCCAAACTCATCTTCTCAAGATGGCCAAACCAACGTAAGATGCTTCTTTCTCAAATACCCATTAGATTCCCTTTCAAACGGCACTTTTTTAGAATATCTTCCTTAATGAATCTGTCAATTCGAGTTTTCCAGATACAGCTTTTAGATGTCTCATTCAAACTGCATTCACCTTGTTCTTATGTTTCTCAAACTCTTTCATGCGTTTGGGATTCTAGTTTGAAAGAAAAAATATTGCACGTTATAAATATATACTGAAAATAATAGATATATATTTAAAATTATTTTACCTGGGCTTATTTAGGTTGATATTACTAAAAAAACTATTTTAAACCCTCAATTGTATGCCCAAAATAAAGTTATAACAGAAACAACTAATCTTCTAATGGTAATTTCCTCTTTTATTAGTGAAAGTACTAATTTAACCAACGATACAAGTTCGACCCTTTCCGGTATTAGAAAACTAGATTCTTACCTTACCAGAGACAGATGCTACTGACTGGGACAAGGCATATCATTTAGTTTATTAAATATCTATAATGTTATCAAAACTATTATTATGCTTTAGTTCCCATTTTATAATATATAAATATTCTTACCTGTGTTTGGCTAGTGTCAGTAAATATCTCTTAAAACAAGTGAAGTTGTTTGGTAAGTATGTATATATATATATGTATATAAGTATGTGTATATGCGTATATATACATATATATGTATATATAAGTATGTGTATATGCATGCATGTATGGATGTATTTCAAATTATTACATATCGGACCTCAACGTCTATTATGAAATACTAATTATCAAATAGAACAACTTAGACTAGAAAAGAAACTATCCCAAATCAGATGCAAATTTTGTAAGACCATAAAAGTTAATTATTCCCCAACAAGTATGAATAAACATTAAATTCCATCACACAAAATATATATAAGTCTGAAAATGTATATCCCAAGATGACCCAATAGAATCCCTACATGGTTATAACTGAATTTAACCCAAGCTTAGCTTCCAAATAAAAATATAAAAACAACCACTTTGGAATAACGATAACTTACATATAGTAAATCCCTGACTTCTATAGGCATCACAGAGTGAATTCCCCGTTCTGGATACATATTTATTTTAAATTTAATATAGCTGGAAAAATTTATGATGGAGGTATTTCAAGTCCAATTATGTAATCTTCAGGTAGATAGTGCGTTATGCTCTGGTTGACGCCTGCACACAGAGTCGATAGGCCGACTATACATAGGTAAGGAAACACACGTGATGGCACAGAGCGCCTCTTTTCTCCAAGTCTTAGTGCCTGCGCAGCGCCTGCGCAGCGCCCGCTACTCGATGAAAGCAAGGCGGATTACATAGCACTCCGCAGCTATAATCTAGTAAGTCTCGTCTAACAGGAACGGCTACCAGTTATGTGAGCGGAGTATTCAAACACTTTGCTCGTTTCCTGGTAAAATGGGGTAAGTATGTTTGCACTTTTGTAGGTGGCGTAGGTAAGGTGGCGAAGATGTTTTTAGCCAAAGTACATTGATCAAGGCTGACGTACAGACGACATCGCGAAGAAAACATTAATTTATATCAAAATTACGAGTTGGAATTTGTTTACGATCACAATACTTTCTCTCTAAGGTGTCGAGATAAAGTAAAAATACAGATTATATAACTATTCTTTGTTTACCCGATAAATAATTAAAAGTTGCTTTTAACAAGGTATATTTAAAGATTGATGTCATGAATTACGTGAACATTGGTAACTAGCTCAAGAATAATACATTAGTGAGTCTATTGTATACAAATACTAATTTTGATGGTTTGTATTTTACAGGTTTGTATAAATCTGCTATTTGTAAAAGACCTCCCAAAATTGTCGGTGGTAAAAACGTATCTATCAAAGAGTTCCCTTTTATGGTGAGTTTATTTTAAGTATATCTATCTCTTTTTATCTTGCCTAATAAAACCATGCAAATAAAATCACCTAACATTTTTAAATCAGTTGTCAGAAATATAATATATATTATTAAATTTAAATAAACTTCTATTCTTTCGGTAAAGTTATTTAATTTCATTGTCAACCTATAATTAGTATAGAACCTCAAATCCCTAAATTTGCCTCTTAGTCTTCTCATTGTATCCAAACAAAGCCCCTTGATGAAAGTTTTTTAAATCAGTACTGTTAGCAACTAAACAAAGTAAAATATTATGTGGGATATTTTTAATTAAAAAATAACATCTCTTATTACTTATTTATCACAAGTATATATATATATATAAATTAATATATATATATATAAATTAATTTATATATATATAAATTAATTTATATATATATAAATTTATATATATATATAAATTAATTTATATAGAAATAAATATAAATTAATTAATTTATATAAAAATAAATATAAATTAATTTATATAGAAATAAATATAAATTAATTTATATAGAAATAAATAAATATATATATATATATAAGATTTAGTAACGAAATATTTTTTTGTAGTAGTAATATGCTAAATTATAAAAAGTGAAATTAAAATCATTTCAGGCCTCACTGATTCTCAAAGACTTTAATTGGCATTTTTGTGGAGGAGCTATAATTAGTAAAAATTACATCATTACTGCAGCGCATTGTTTCAATTATTGCAGGTAAGTTATGACAATATGGTGCTTTGTAAATTTTATTAATAATTATTAATTTAAACTTGAAACTAAATTATATTTTGATAATTATGCATCTAAATATTATATATTGAAATGGTTGGTTAGTTATTTAAAAAAAATGGAAGAATATGTGGTAATTATATATATATAATATACATATATATATATATATATAAAGTATCGTGCGACTACACAACTGAGGCGGGCTATATTTATATATTTATATATATATATATTCAGCCCACCTTTGTTGTGTAGTTTTTTAACGCGTTAGTTACATGTTGAGCTGGACTTAAAGGACAGGAAGATAGAGGTTCAAATCTTGGTTGGGTTAACTAAATTGTCCTCCACTCTCCCTCCATGCAAATGTAGGTTAACCTCCTCTATATTCCACCTTCCCAATTTCTGCCCCATTAGCTTAATTAGTATTTAAGAGTATAACCGATGGGATTTTAGTTAAACTTTTTACTAACTACGTCAAATGGTTTAGGATGAGAAAGGGTAAATTAGAGAAAATGTTACTCCGTTTGTGGTGATTAAGAGGGGGAAACCATTTAGAAAAACACATTATTATTTCACCCAACCGGGATTGAACCACGATCTCGCTGTGCTCGGGAATATAGTCTAGTCACAAGTTTTAATTTCTTATACGTGTGAATGTTAATATTTTAAATTTTCCTTTATTGTTACATATTTAGATATAAATATATATATTTATTTATTTATACAATTTATTCTTAAACCTTTTACCTAGGATTTCTATAAAGTCCCACTGAGGGATTTTTGGAATTAATTAGCTAATCCTAAATCCAAATGTATCTTACTTAAGAGCATAAATAGAGAAAAATAAATTTCTCTAAATTCGCTTTAACAATTTTATATCTAGAAACTGATTATAACTGAACAAGATGGCCATGATTTTTTATCGTGAGAATTCATTTGATGTAACTTTACAATGAAGATATTTTATATATATCATAATTTCTTCGCATCTATTCGAGATACGAAATAAATTATATTTGTAAAGTTGTATGTAATTCAACTAATGATAAAAATTATTTAATTCAAAAATCTATTTTTTAAATCTAAAAGTTCTGATCTGTAGGAATATATAATATACTTTTAATTCAGGTATTTTGAAAATGAATTTGATTCTAATGCGCTTTTGTGGATGAAGTTATTTCTTTTTATCAATTTTTCAGTAACAGTGTTCCTGGTTCCTAAACATATAGAATAATTGGGCCTATTTAACAGTGTATATAATTTTATTTATTATCATTGGTGTATTATTTATATAATAAAGTACATACTATTTCTATTTTAAGATAAAATAGGGAGAACGTATAATTTAATCAAACTAATAATTTGTCACCTCATTCAATAATTAATTTAATGAATATACAATTAATGTAAAATATGATTCTTTCTTTCTAAAAGCGAAGCTAAAGGTTGCAACAATTACAAAAAAGATGATGTCTTCGTTCGAGTAGGCTCAACCAAATGGAAACAAGGTGGTAAAAAATACGATATCCAAGACATTTTTCACATCCAAAATATAACATGATAACCCTGAAAAACGATATAGCTCTAATGAAGGTAAGTTAAAATATAAATCAACTCTGTCCAATTAATGCACTAATTTGTACTGCAATAAAAACAGATAATTTAATTAGTTAATTCTACAATGATTCTACAGGTGATGCGTAATATTGGAGTGTTTATTTAGCAACGTGTCCTAGTAACCGTTATGACTATACACTTATACACTAATTATGATTATGGTTTTAGGGTATAGTAAGATTATATTTCAAGGAAGTGTACGCACATTTGAGTGGAGGGAGAGTGTAAAACCATTTCTAAAAAACACTCAGTACACCCAACCTAGATTCGAGCAACAATATCTCCGTCATCAACAGTCTAGCAGAACGTTTAAACAATACATTCATCGAAACGAGCTTAAAGTTGTTGACAGGAGGAATAGTTTTTTTTTCTCACTTGATTCTCAATTTATTACCTGTCCTGGATACGGTAACATCACATTACATCCTTGGAGTATCAAAAATTCAATTTTAGTATAATTTTATTATTCAGATTCATCATAATAATCAAGTAGGCTAAACTCATTTTAACTCCTCCTAAATTGTGTGATTGAGGAACGTATGTTTTATATTAAATACAATCACATGTGCGTGGATCTAGTGTGATTATAAATACATAGTCCCATCACGTATTCACAAAGCCTAAAGCCAAACTTTGATATTTTTATCACTTATAAATAAGATTATAAACACCCGGAAATGTATTCCACCTTTCCATTAATTTGATATCGGTTAACATTTATGACACGTTACTAAAGAAATATTATTGTTTAAATGTTTTGAACCTATATACCAAATGTTTAAACAATTATTTGATATTGTCCTTTTTACAGCAATTCCTATTCGTCCAAACTATTGATCAGCATATGTGTGTATGAACGTGGTTAATGTTTGAAGACTATTTGAAAGAGTTTAGAAAAAAGCTCTGGTTCTTTTACTGTCCTAAATCAGTATTTCCATGCCCTGGCCCAATTTAGGTGTTATTACAATGACTAGTGTCGAACAACCTGGAACTGAGTGGTTACTATCCAACTCAGACCTTCAAGATGGTTTGGAGCGTCCTTCTTCGTACTGAACAGGGAGTCAATATGTGGAATATTCTCCTCACAAATTGCCGTAGCTCGGTAGCTGAGTGTGTAGAGCACTTCGGAAAAGCCTCTTGTCAACTGGCGTGTGTATCAACCCCCGCCCCCCCACACCCCGCCCCCCTCTTCCAAAAGATCTAGAAACTCACTTTCATAAAGCAACAGACGATTGGTGCTTACACTAAGATACTAGTTTTTCCCATACTCTGTGGTCTGATAATTGACAAAACAATCTCTGTTTTAAAAAACTATACCTGGTACGAACACGTGACTACTGATCCAGGACTGTTGAAAGTAGGAGTTCCTTAGCTTACGTGATCCTTACATGATCTAGATTGACGAAGACTCAAGATATGAGAATAGTTATATAGTATTTTGGGGGAAATTCACTTCACTAATACCAACCAGGATATAAATATAATATCCCCTTCGCCAGCTTAAAGAGACAGACCAAAAACTTAGTATTCGTTGGTTTGACTAAATGTGGTGGAGAGTTGTGATTAATTAATGAGAGTGAATAGAACCTTACCTTCGACTAAAATGTGATTATTTTCCCCTCCAGATAAAAGGAAAATTCAAATTCACTGATAAAATTCAAGTCTTACCTTTCGCTCGCAAGTCAAAGGTTCCTGGTGAAGGCGCTAAAGTAACGTTGGTTGGTTGGGGACTGACAGCATTTGAATCAGTAAGTAGGGTTCTCTCATTAAAGTGGTACATAAATGTTAATAAAGAATCGTACATTATAGCTCAAATATAATCTTTACAAATGGTTTAAGTAAACTTCCTATAAGTATTTATTCTTAATAAAAACCATATATAATCCTGTTAATCACAATACTCACTCTTTATATATATTTTAACTAAATTGTTCAAATGTTTAAACCAAAAAACCAATCTTCAAAAATAAATATTTTTAAACTAGCCTAAATATGAATATGTGATATAAAAATAATGTGTTTAATTACTTAGCAAATTTATCTATTTTTATCGCATTAATCAAAGTTTTTGAATTTAAATTTAAAATATTAATTTTAATTTAAAGGAGCTGTAATTAAATATATTATTATTTATTTTGAATTAAATAAGAATTAGTGAAATGTCTATTTGAAATAGTAAATAATATTTAAATGTATGTATGCTTGAGGAGTAAATCATTCGAGCAGAGTATTTAAATGACTAAGTACATTGTTTAAAACTATGAATCATATGCCTTTTATGTAAACATTAAGTAAGTTAATCACGATTCTATAATATGTATATTTTAATATAGTAAAATATTTCCTGAATGGTAAATGCGCAGTTTATTTTAAATAGCTTTGCTCATTTTATCATAAATATGTATAGTTGATAAATTACGAATATAATTCCATTTGTCTGTGTTTGGAACCAACTAGAAAGATTCAAGTGCGGTTTTGAAAAAGACTGAACATCGAATTTACTCCCATAAAGAATGCCAAATACATTACACAGGCCTCGTAACGAGCAAAAATATTTGTACTCAATGTAAGGAGAAGAACTGTGGAGTCTGCTTTGTAAGTATTTTTAATATTTTATATTTTAATAATGGATCAGTCTATTACAGCTTGCCGCACATCGGAACGGAACGTATTGGACATTTTTAGCTACCTTCATTTTAATGGAGGCCCGCACTCTGGCTCAAATCGGATCTTAAAACTTAACGTAGGATTGGAACGGAACGAATCGGTTTTACAGGAGGTAATATTTTTCATGCGTCCTCCCTCAGCACTGGAGTATTACCTCAACTACACTCGTGTTCAGTTTACATCTGTTGATGTTAATTTCCTTTTTTTCGACGATTTTTTGATTATTTAATAAAAATGTTTTTGACCAAAATGAATAAATATAGTCTAACATTACATGACATTGATAACAAACATTAGTATGACTGTCTTAAGAATATAATTGCTTTGAATAAAATTTCAAAAAATTTAGGTTTTATTTATTTCTTGTCATGCATTCAAAGTATTTTTGAGGACACTTCCTTTTATCTATTGATAGGTTTAAATACCAATGAACAGTACAACCCCATTATCTTCTCTTCCCTTCTGTTATCACTCACTATCACCCCACCATTACCTGCTCTTCACTGCACAAAATAAAAAAATCTATCTACCCTATCGATTGCTGTATTTCGAGTTACACGAATCGAGTTTCAAACAAGCGTGCGGAGAAAATACATTTCCGTTCGCAGGGTTTTGTTTCCGGACTCTCCAATCTGCTCCGATCCTGTGCGTGGCAAGATTAAATTTCTATACATTTTATGACATAATGGTTGTTTTATATAGTTAATTTAAAAAATCTGATTAATTATATAATAAACATAAATTTAAACACGTTTCCATGTAATTTGTATAAACTGACTAGAATTATATTAAAATTATACTTATTCATACATATATATATAATTATTATCTGTTAAAATATACATTAGTCTTAATTTTAATGAATGTGTATTGAAAGTTCTCCAATTTTAAATCCATATTTAAGGTCAATTTCAAAATTATTAATATTTTCTACAATTTAGTGTAAGTAAACACTATTAAAATTAAAATATTATGTATAAATAAAAATACTTTATCATTTATATTTGGAATAGTATCTTGACACCAACTTTGAAAAAAAAATTCTAAGGCAAGTTCTTATATTATTCAAAATCAAACAAATTAGCACTCATCATTAGAATAATGAAATTTTCACCCTAAAACAAGTATAGAACTCAATTTTTAAATCTCATGTTAACCACCACCCAGATATAAATTTTAAGCAATATGTTGTAAGCCCTTTTCAAAATATTTCGAATTTAAAAAAAACAATCTTCAGTAAAAAACCTTTTATCGAATTTGTACCAAACCAAAGCATAGGGGGCTATATTATCCATTACAAACACTCCCAAGATAAAAATCTGGAACCAAATCAACAAATAGCTTTGCGAAATATTTCAAGTTGTTTTAAAAATCAACCCTCAGTAAACTACCCTTCAATAAATTACTGCTCTAAACCTATTATATAGTGGTATTTATTACGAAAAAAAATTTAGATACGCTTTTTTTTTAATCATTAAAAACAATTTCGAGATATTTGGAATACAAAAATTACTCATAATAAATTACCCTTAATTTAAGAATTAAGTTAAATAGAAGGTTTTGAGGCATAGCCCTTAAATATCTAGAAATCAAGATTGAATGAAATCCATAAAACCGTATAATATCTGTGGCCAGGGATATTCAAACAATGGGACAGATCGGCAGATTTGTAAAAAAAAAACTATTTATTTTCATGCTCTCATACAGTTAAGGAGAGTGTTGTGATCTTCAAAAAGTTATTTTTTTACAAATCTGTTTTTGATGAATGTCAACGTTTCATGAATCCGTGAACGTGAAAAATCTGTTTTAGAATTTCAATCTGTCCTGTCTGTCTATCTGTCTGTCTAGACCATAGAATAGAGACTAAACTGTTTTCTTGGTCTGGATGAAACTTGGTATCTATGGTTTCATCGGGATAAGTGTTAGCCCAAGGGATTTCTGGGGTTTGATATCTAATCTTACAATTAAGGGTAAGGGTGAAAAAGAAATAATAAACTTTCCCAAAATTGACAATAACTACTGTGATTAAATTTAATTTATAAATATTTATCAATATTACAAACAAATGGCCACTCTCAATTTTTCGTCAAAATTATATTGAAGTTTTAAAAATTAAAGGTTTATTATTAAGACCATTAAAAAAATCTGACCTTAGAAGTTGATGGATGTCAACATTTAATAAGTGCCAGAACCTTATATAGTGGTATTTCCGATGTTGTATGTCTATGTGTCTATGTGTCTGTCTAACCCTAAAATTAAGAGTAGTTATCTAAATGGTAAAAAGAGAAAAAATCCATTTTCTCAAAATTGGCGATACTGATTTCGATTGAAATTCGTATCTAGAAATTGGCTATTTTCATTTTCCCGTGGAGATGAATTTTAGAGCCTACTTAGTGAAGCAGAAACTTCCAAAATTCCCGCAAATATTTGAGTTACTATATAAATAATTAATGTCAAATTGTAGTACTACTAAAAATAAAATTCTCAATTGAAATATTTCTTATAAAACCAATAGATTTTGTTATATTGGCAGATATATTAATACAATCTCGTGAGCTTTAGTTTTACAGCGATACTGCTTGAGTTTTATTGAATTAATTATCCAATGCTATAGAGTTAGTAAATAAGTAATTATCCCAAAAAAAATTTTGTTTTTCCTTTAACCTCTTAGGGGAAATGTATGTACGCCAATAAACTTTCCCTATCATTTTAGAATTAATAGTCAATATTTATATCTTTTTATGGTCAAAATTTATAAACGATGAATTTATTATCAATACGATCACATGAAGTTGTGCAACCCTTAATAAAATTTCATAAATTTTAATTGATAGTAGACACTTTTATATGAATTGTTGACCCTTTTGGATCCAATATTGATATTTATTATTGAACCAAATATTCAAATGAATACTTTTATTATTTTTAATAAAATGTAAAATTTAAAACCGGGAGTCCAAAGATTTTTTACGTGAGTATAACGCAATTTGTTATCATATTTTTGCTAGTGTATATTACTTAGGTTTACATATACTACAAATTTTGAGGAAAAATCTCCATTCTTAGATTATGTAGTGAAAATGTCCATGAGTATTAATTTACCATTTATTTTTATTTATATTTAGATAAAACGTAAATATGTAATTAAGCCGAGCACAATTTTTTTCACGATCACAAGAGCTTTTCTTGATATAAAAAGAAAAACAGATTTGGATATGGTAGAAAGATTATATTTGGCCAGATGGTTGAAGGGCCACTTCAGATAACCAAATACAAACATAAATATTTGAGATGGTGTTTGGGAAGTTACTGGGATGGATCGAAGCTTCTATAACTACTTTGAACAAATATTTCATTAGTTGGTATAGAATTGAAGTTTGGAAAAAATGTTTAGAGACTGTTTCAAATAAACGTAAAGGACAAAAAATTGAATATTTAAATTTCAAAATGAAGTTACGGAAGATAGAATATTGGGAGATGGGGGTTTGAGAGGGAGGTATATAAGTAGATAGAAAGAACAATTAGGGGACTTTACTAATTATATTTTCCAAGAATATAGAGATAGAATAAAAAAAAGTATTTTAAATATTATATCTTTGTAAGTGGGGCCTGGTCATTTATTCGAGTGTGGTGCTCAAAATTTCCAAAACTATCAAAATAAGCAATTTATTAGAGTGTGGTAGAAGATTGTAGTTTTTAGGCAGAGGTAAGGAAAATCCCAGACCAAAATGAAGGCTCAAGCAATTTTTAAAGTTCTAACTAAAAATACATAAAATCGGAACAGATTTATCTAAGAATTTTTTAAAAAAATTGGCTCAATAGAAATTATAAATTTTTTCAATTTAAAATGTAAGCTCAAATATCAAGAAGATAGTTAACATTTGAAATTCAAAATTATGTTTAGGAAAAAGGTCATTTCTGTGAAATCCAATACTAAAATTATAAATTGGTTATAGGGAAGTTAAAAGAGATAAGTTTTGTAGAGAATATAAAAAGTTTCCCTTGAATAAAAAAAAATTATAAATGACATAAAAGTGAAATAGGGAATGAAAATAAATTGCCAAATTTATATTTAAAATATCTGCTGTAATAAAACTTAGACATTTATAGATACCTAGAAAAATATGCTATTTTTAGATTTTATACATTGGATCTATGCTTAATGAAGATTATAACTTCAAAAACTAATGTAAAAATGTTTTATTTAAGTGCAGTAGAAATGTTAAATAAACGCAATTCATTAGGACAATCTCCCAAAATGACTGAAAATTCTTATAATATGAAATTTCAAAAATCGATAACAATAAATGGGGGGTTAAAATTTACAAAACTAATAATAGAGGCTTTCCGATTCGGATTATGATTGAAATTTTCCTTCTCAAATTACTAAAATGATATAGTAATAAATTTAATTTTAAAATTGTTTACCGGCAAACGGAAGTGCTGGAAATTGATACACTAATTTGGAACACTAATTTAAATTTGACAAAAACCAGGCTCGGTGGAGTTATTATTTTAATTATTATTTTTATTATTAGCACCGCGTCTTACTACCCGTTCGGTTTATACGCACTTACGCTAATGTGTAATGGTAGGGTGATTGTGAGATGAAATGGAGGACATAAAGTTTAACGTGGTATCCGAACCACGGTGGAGAACTGGCATTCCCCACATTCACAAGATGTCTTGTCAGAGGTGAAGGAAGGGTTTGCTAATCATATAAATCTATGCCGGGACCAAGGATTGAACCCCGGCCGTCTGCACAGATGTCTGACACCTTACCCCTAGACCACCAGGTCACCCTCGGTGGAGTTGTTGGTTAACACGCTAGCTTCGTTCAAATCTCGGTCAATTGTACTGGATGTGGTTTTCCCAAAATTGTTTTCTTTTTTCCCTCTAAGCAAATGCGAGTTAACTTCTTCTAAATATTCAACCTTCCCAATTCCTAATCCATTAGTGTAATTAGTACCTAAGAGTATAACCCAGACGGGTAGTAAGACGCAGTGCAAAAAGAACTAAATAAATAATAAATTGTTTAACACAATTTTCCCACCTATCTATTGGTTGGCTAGTGTATTCATGGGAGATAGGATTTCCTCTTTTATTTGTTTGGAAAGGGGCTGTTTACCCAGGTAAAATTTGTCATAATCCGTGTGTGCATTTGTAAAGGAATAGTAAAATATATTCTTAGCAAAACACGTTTTTTTTTTAAAAAAAAATAGGTTTCAAAAATCCTCTCAATTTTGAGATAAGCAATTGTACGGTCGAGCGTGTAGTTTATTTTTTTAAGTCACTTGTGGCTTTTTGTGATACTTTTACATGCCCTCATTATTTTAATTTTCTTTATCTCTTAGATACTTGATGATTTTGTCCCGTAAAAATATACTTTTAGTATCGATATAAATAAATATCTAGTGGCGTTAAACCACAGGAATTGCTGGACATTAAATTGGACCTCTTCTGCTAATATGTTGTTCATGAAATCTGTGTTCTAACCATCGATGGACGATTAATATGGCTAGGAGGGGGGAGGGAGGATCTATCTTTATGAAATGTATAATATCTTCATCAAGCTCAATGTTTCCATGATCGTCTAATTGATTCTCTATGGCACGCATTATGAGGAGATGAATAGATTCTTAAAGCATTTCCAAGTATTAGTAAGATGTCATATTTCCTATAACACACAGGCCCACACAGTTTTTTAGGTCAGGGTTTATGTATGTCAATAAAAATACGAGAATTTTGAGCACTCCAATAACGAAAATTGTCTTTTTTTGACAAAACAATTTAAGAAAAGTTGTTTCGAAAAATTGTACTCGCTTATAAGGATCGTTTTCGCCTAAGGTTTGATGTGTCTGCATTTTATAAGGATGAAATTTATTGAATTTCAACGTCTTATGAACAGAACCTAATGGTTCAATATACTCGCTGGGCACTTCACTCATTGAAACCTTGATATATGCCACATTATAACCCTATTTTTCCAATTGAATTAATTCATACATACTCTACATCCAGTCCAATTGTTTTTTTCCACAGATTCAGTTTCATTGAATTTTGAAACAAGATCCAAAGCTTAACAATGAGATACATTTTAATCTTGATTGATTTGATCGAAAGCTCCTTCCATTCATTGAGCATATTTAACAGGAACATAATACAGTTCTCTTCCAGACCGTATTTTTTTTTTCAAAATCAGTAATTCATATGTTCACAATTGAATGTAAACGATAAATATACTGGATATATAAATAACATAGCTATCAAATATAATATCTTCCCACGGTATAAATGAATAATTCTAATGCCGCAATTAGCGCTGGTGTTGTTGGTACCAGTGAGACTCGGATCTCATACTTTACATTGTGATAAACGAAGCATTCGATATCCCCAGTACAATACAACCCGCATGGGTCCTACCTCTAATCCTATGCAGTAGTATTTCATTTCAGATTATCTAGAAGAAAGAGATTGTGTAAAAAATGTATGTTGATTAATATTGTTTATATAATTTACAGGCTGATTCCGGTGGTCCTGTGGTATATAAGGAAAATCTTATTGGCATAGTGAGCTTTATGAATAACGGTGATTGTATGTCGGCGATATCACCACAAGTCCACACAAAGGTTATTTCTCACCTGAAGTGGATACATAAATATTTGAAAGTCTAATAAAAGTATACAAACTCTGTCTTAACTAGAGGAAGATGAAGTCATCTTTAGATTGAGCTGTGTATAGATATTCTTTCGAAAAATTATACTATATCGATTCAAGACTTAAATCTCATTATTTATAAATTTAAACATATTGTTATGGGATAATAATAATTTAAATAAGATAAATTAATAATATTCCAAGAATTAAACCATAGAATAAATTAAACAGTTGTATATAAATTTGTGAAACAAATAAATGTATCAAATTTATTTGATTAATAAATTACAAATATCAACTTTTTAAAATTGTTTTCAATGCATTTGTCCTATATTATGCTTTATTTAATTTAAAATAACAAGCCCCATGAGCTTTTTGATGATACATGTGTTGGAGGGTTCTTATGTTATTCTTAATGATAGAAAGAGTAATAATTTTAAAGGTGATAATTTTTCAACCTGTTCGGGGTATCCCTAAAATAGTTATAAAAGGAGGGGGATTAGTATTAGGAATAGGGCAACAGATATTTAGTTTAAAAATATATAAGATCCAGGTTAATATACAAATATATTTTATGATTAGTTGTTATAATGTAATTTAATCTAATCTTTAGTTAAGTCTAGAATACATAAAGGAGTTCAAAAGGACCTTAGAATATAATGATTGATAGTGTTTGGTGTTCAGATGAGTTTAAAGCGTTGGCTACATGTTACCTCGTTTGATATGTTGTAAACTAAATTCTCTAGAGTTTTTAGCCCCAAAATATTTCCATTTTATACAACTATGAAAGTTGGCCAGAGTTCCTTGACCGATTACACTATGTTTCTATGTTATAGCCTCGACCATAGTATCAAAGGTAAACTCTCAGAATAAGCGGAGGATGCATGTAATTAACTTTATATTTTATTTTGACTTAATGAAATACGATATTAAACAGATATAAGTAGGTGAAGAGGGGTTAAAGAGAGGCATGAAAGGGAGGGCTGAAATAAAGGAATGAAAGAGAGGCATGAAAGGGATGGCTGAAATAAAGGAATGAAAAAGAGGCATGAAAGGGAGGGTTGAAATAAAGGGATGAAAGAAAGGGATGAAGGTAATCGACATTTTTTTGAGGGCTTTATTGAGAAGTAAGTAGCTTACCTTAGAATTTAACAACCAATATTAATTTTAATACTTTTTAATTGTAAATTGAAATTTTTATATTTAAAAAAACCTCAGCCATTATCATAAGTTGAAGTTTTTATGACTTAAAATGCCCTTTGTTACTTTTGAATTACAGTCTTATCCATGGAGTGTAGAGGTGCAATAAGGGTAGTTTTTTTCATGGAGATTTTATTTAAATTTTATTACAATTCTCTCTACATATTAATACAATTACAATTATAATAAATTATCAATCTATCTTTATCTATTAGAAAGAATTTTTGATGTTTTTTAGTTTAAACATGAATTAAGATAAATGTATAATAATAACGAGTATATTAAAATTTTAACATTTGTTTTATGTTATAAGGATGAACTCGTTTTATCGACATGTTCAATTTTAAATGAAACTTTATTAAGAATTATGTTTTATTACTGGTTTTGCAAACACCATACATTTTTATTTCATTTAAATTTTTTTTTTAAGCTTTCAATTAAGAAAATATATATATATATCATCAAGCAATTGTGTATATTTCATCTTGGGCAAAAGATATTATGTAAATGGGGGCAAATAAACCACGATTATATTTTCGAGGAAAAGTAGGCAAAACTTTATTATTAACATGCTGTCCACAAGATAATTTAGGTTAACATCCATCTTCTATATTTATAGTGAATATATAAATCAAATTCAATCTTATTTTTTCTGGATGGATTTCACAATGTGTATATATATATATATATATATATATCCAATTCCATATATATATATGTGTGTGTGTGTGTGTGGAATGATCAATTTATAGTGTTAATCACGGACATAATTATATAGGATGTATATAATGACAAGACAAGTATTTCCACGTATTGAACCTGGGGTTGACAACAACAAGTTGTGACGCAACGGGACGTCAAACTTGTTTCTATATACACCTGAGGGGTAGGCAACATATCCAACACCCCATGTAATTAAAACACAATCACCCCCACCATTTATTCCATTGAAACACAATCACGATAATGGGGTAATGAGCAGATTGAAATTGCACTGTGGGCTTTTAACATCAGAGGGTGGCTACACACCTCATTAAATGGCAGACATGCTTTGCATTCACGGTACAGCTGAAGACAAGTCACTGGTGGCAGAACGTCTAAATTAGGAGATATGTCAAAACAGAGGCAACCCTCGCGGCCAAATGTTCACTGCTGTCAACAGGCGATTGCGCGAAACTGGTACATTCATAGTGAACTGGCATGACACTTGCATCACGGAAAACGTCAGCCCAGCCACGTTTGATCAAGATTGTAATATTTGGTGATGTTACATCATACTGCCCACCGTCCCCTATTTATCTTCAATTCATACTATCCATTCCGTATAAAACCGCAATATTAATAAATTTCCTGCAATAGTAAGCTTCTATATTGTAGTCCAATGTATAATCCGTCTACAATACTAAGCCATATCAAATAAGAATAAACTCCCTGCAATCGATAAAAGTTCATGTACATACCCTCTGTATCTTATGGCTAGAAAAACCTTCAAGACTGGACTGTACTCGCCGCGTCCTAAATTGCAGAGTGGGACGAACGAGCCTTGGAGTAACTGCATCTGATGTGCCAAGCGTACGAGTCAGTGATTCTGATGGGACTCGGTTATGACGCTCACTACAGAACCGGAATTACGACTAGCCTGCCACCCTGCGGGCAAGACGGAATCTACCATCAAGACAGATCGTGATGTGTGTACGTCACTGGTGCTCTGATCAAAAAGATATTTTGTCAACACTGGCGGACGTGATGAAAAGAGGCCAGCCAATCAAAGCTGCATCGATGGTGTGCGAGCCAATCAAAGCTTCATCGATGGTGTGCGTGCTGATTTTCATCCATCGAAGTGGCCAATGGGACGTCACCGACGTATATGGACAACCCCCCCGTCCTTTTTTTCAACCCCTGGCGACTAGAAACACTATTTAATCTCGGTGATTCTGGAGATGATTTGACTATTAAATTAGACGCCTTTAGGAGAATTTATGTCCTAGAATATTGTATTTGACGCCGTCAGGATAAGTCCGGTCCTGGACTTGGACATTTTATTTTCGTATTCTCTAAATATTTATTTCATCGATATTATTTTAATAGACTTGAACTATGGCTTGTTCAATTTTGAAATTAAAGTAACGTATTTATTGGACTAAACCTGAATAAGCAATGTAAACTATTTGCTAAAATTAATATTGTGTGTAATACTAAATTTTGTAATGAGACACCTAATTCTTTTTGCCGCCAATTAGGCGCTAGTGTCAGTAAGGTCACTGAATATATTATATTGCCATATTTTTAGACTAATTTTTGCTATAAGTATTTTATTTGAATCGTCTGAATTTAGCTGTTAATGTAAACTCATCTTTTGAAGATGTTTTCTTATTTTGAATTGTTTGGTAAAGTAACGTAAAATGTTGCTGATGGATTGATTTAGACTTTGAATATTTTCCAAATTATTTAATTGAATTTAATTATGGTTAATCTAGACTGCTTTTGTATGTTATATAATTGTTGTTAACAAGTAGGGATCTTGTTAATGTCCGTAGTTGTGTCTACATATAATATTCCCACGGGAGATTGACCTATGGTCAGTAAGCCAAACTCTAGTGTTCCCCGAATTATCCGTAACGATATTAAATTTAACTTCCCTTTTCTTTTTTCTGTATTCAATGTAGCGTAGCAGACAACTTTCGTACCAATTTCAAAGATGCCCACGAGGCTCTTTTCTTTTTGTAGTCAATACATATCTGACTAGACATTTATAAAGTAATTTTCTCAGATAGTCAACACTTTAGGTTGTTTTGTCAATATTCACTGTTGTGAAACTGACATTGTGTTGTTGGATCGAGTGGTTGTCTCTTCCAAACTGACCTAGTTGACTTAACAACATGTTTCATGTTTGAAAATATTCGCATGATAGTACGGCGCATTTGTTTAGTATGATTTACAACACAACCCCTAATTAATTTTTGAGGCCATCTAAAGCATTGTTTAAAATTGTTATTATATTAAATATTATTATTATTATTATTATTATTATTATTATTATTAGCACCGCGTCTTACTACCTGTTCGGGTTATACGCACTTACGCTGTGTAATGGTAGGGTGATTGTGAGATGGAATGGAGGACCTACAGTTTAACGTGGAATCCGAACCACGGTGGAGGCCTGGCATTCCCCACATTCACAAGATGTCTTGTCAGAGGTGAAGGAAGGGTTTGGTAATCAGTTAAATCTATGCCGGGACCAAGGATTGAAACCCGGCCGCCAGCATAGAAGTCCGAAACCTTACCCCTAGACCGCCAGGTCACCTATATTAAATGAAACATTCATATTGTTACTAAATTATTGCTGATGTCTTTAATCTTTATAACTTTTTTGTAGCTTTTCCCCCACTTTCCTTTTAGTTTAGTGTGACTTTAGCTAAAAGGTAGTAGAGTGGGTGGTAACAAGATGTATTGGAACACATCAATGAGGCCCCATCAAATAGCACAAATACAATTTCTTGCACAATGGACGCCAGACAACAAACCACGTGGAGGGTTCTAAACGAACGAATACTGCTTACATATCATTTTTTAGCAAGAACAAGAGATGGGAGCAGCTGATTTACAGCCAATGGGTGAACTCGCACGCTGATGAGATTTACCTCTCACACCATTCTGTTGTCTGGTGAGAATGCTTTCATATGCGACAGCCTTTCAACAGCCGCAACACACACTTGTGGGACGAGGGAAATCCACATGCAAGGTTTGAATGACAACAAACATTTACTGTTCTTGTATAGGTTGGTATTGTTGGAGACAGCCTCATGAGACTTAAATTTTTAACGACCTGTTTGAATGGCAACACTTATAAGGGGTGACCTGGTGGTCTAGGGGTAAGGTGTCAAACTTCTGTGCTGGTGTCCGAGGTTCAATCCTCGGTCCCGGCACAGATTTATCTGAATGCCAAACCCTTCCTTCACCTCTGACAAGACATCTTGTGAATGTGGGGAATGCCAGGCCTCCACCGTGGTTCGGATTCCACGTTAAACTGTAGGTCCTCCATTTCATCTCACAATCACCCTACCATTACACATTAGCGTAAGTGCGTATAACCCGAACGGGTAGTAAGACGCGGTGCNAATGTGGGGAATGCCAGGCCTCCACCGTGGTTCGGATTCCACGTTAAACTGTAGGTCCTCCATTTCATCTCACAATTACCCTACCATTACACATTAGCGTAAGTGCGTATAGCCCGAACGGGTAGTAAGACGCGGTGCTAATAATAATAATAGCACTTATAAGCCGTTTTTGGAGAACTCACTGAAGATCTGTGGAATATGTTAGTTTGGATGTACGTCAAAGTATATGTATATATTTTTAATTTGTGGTATTTAACGTTATTTTTTTTTTAAACCTACTGTTAGTCTCAGAACATGAGAATTTTTATAGATGACAGCGATAGGGCGTAACAATTTATCTCGGAGGGGGTATTTTTTCTGGTTTCTTTTGTATGTCACAATCGATATGGGATTGACTTGACATTCTTTCCATTGGATGTTGTGCCGGGGATGTTTATCACTTGAGAAAGATCCGTCAACATCCTCGGGGTTTGAACCCACAAACATCGGGTCCTGGGGTGAGCACCTTACCCCAACACCTTCTAGGTCGATACAGTGCATGTAATACTTGCACGCTGGAGCTCCTGCACACTTCAGTATGAAAGCTTTCCACCACACCTGATTATTGTTGAATTGGTATAGTATGAACAAATAGCTGGTAGCCATGCTTCACGGACTTGAAACCACCTGCTTTCCCTCTTTGAGGACATCTTGAGTCATTGATGTAAGAGACCTTCGTAGAAATTTAACTTAAAATCAAGAGCCGGAATATCCATGGCTTTGCCAACATTTCCTTAACTCTTATCTTCGAGTGGATCAGAAATCTTGTGGTCCGTTACTGTACAGTAGCCCCATGGATACTTTTGTGCTGACAGACAGTTCACAGCTGACAGCTGACAGCTAAAAGCTTTGAAAAGTTACTAGACCAAATTATGTATCCCTACGCCAAACCATATGATCTGAAAAAACATGTGTTTAGCAGCTGTCACTTCTTACAGTCAACATTTAGGTATATACATTAATGTTGCCTGTCAGTCAGCACCAAAGAAGCCACGGGGGTTACTGAAGCTTAATATCAACATGGACGGTTGCCGCATTCAAAGGCCATTAAATCTGTGCTGAAAAGTATTGTGTTGCCTACCCTCAATGTACATAAGGAGCCGTCTATGGCGTCTCATAACGTCACCATTTGGCGTCGCTGACCTTACGTTCATGACGTTTATATACGTGTCCTTTAACAACTACAACCTGTATAATGTGGTTAGGAAATGATTTTAAGCTAATATAAATGTAAAAATATTAGAACTGTTAAAATATAGGTAAATTTATCTTTATAGCAAATGTATATGTAATGACTAATGACATGTGATTCGCAGGTGAGTGTGCGCAGTGAAAGTAATACTGTTTTGTGTGTGTGTGGGATTGAGTAGAGTTATTAGTTAACTGAATGTTTCCACATACGTACACTTAAGTTGTCTAGTGTAAAAGTATAGATTGCTTGTTCGTAATAAATAAACAAGAACATATGAATGATTTTGTGTATCTGGACAAAATATTCTTTAAAAATGGAAGGATTGATGGTGAAATCGATAGAATGGTGATTCTAAGAGTAATTGGATGTATGTGGACTACTGTAAATAATGAAGTAATATCGAAAGAAGCAAAAGAGGTCTTATATAAAAGTGTGTTGACACCAACATTGTTTTAAGGTTGTGAAGCGTGGGTTTGTCAGGAAAAACACAAAAGCAAGGCGAGTGTGGTTGTAATGAGATATTTAATAAATGTATGTAGAAAACCGCACACGGACAGAGTCGGTAATAAGGAGTGCTGAAAGGGTATGGATTTAAACGATAAGACGTCGTGATACAAGCGTTTTAGGTTTTACATATTCCTTTCTTTTTTTTTTACATTTATCCTAACCCTATGTTTTTTGGGCATGTTGAGAGGATGAGTGTAAGAAAGTAAATATATGAGGGAAGAGAGTGTAGACAAAAAGGAAGGGGTGTCCCATGTAAAACGCGGAAAAATATTGTAGATGAGTGTGTGAAATAGAGAACATTAATAGTTTCAAGAACGAAAGAGTATTTATGACACCGTGTATGGATGTTGTTGAAGCAAGGAGTGTATGCGAGAATATGTATATGTATGTGTATATGTGTGTTTATGTATGTATGTATATGTGTGTATATGTGTGTGTATATGTATGTATGTATGTATGTATGTATGTATGTATGTATGTATGTATGTATATGTGTGCGTATAATTATTTTATAATACTATTTAGCCTGAAATAATGTGACATCTGTATTTAGGTACCCAACTATATAATTAATACGTTTTACTTGAAAACTAAACCTGTAGTGTGATGAATACTTAGAATAAGAATAAAAAATTTACTGTCAGTTATATTAAATACATTTGTAGCTATTGAGATATTTTAGAACGAGTTTAGTTCGACATGACGCATTTTCCTGGAAAATGATTCCATAAAAACTTATATTGGATACAAAATGCATTACCGGCTTGTATTGCTAGTGAAATATTAATAGTTTTAAATTGTAACGAGTTTTATCATATTATTTTTCAGTTAGTAACAAAGTGATCTACAGTTTTTAAAGCCTCAATTATTTAAGGTAAAACCAGAGGTTCATTATTACAAATATGACAATATGTAGATCGTGGATAATTTGGATATGTTGTATCTCAGGTAGATATATATATATATATATATAAGATTAATTAATATTTTACTAACAGAATTGATTGCTGTCAACCATTAATTATGTTACAAATAAAACAAGATTAAGACAGAAGCACAGTTAAAATTATGTAAACATAATTTTTATCTTTAATTAAATCAGAATTTGAGATCACTATTTAAAAAAATATTGTTTATAATAAAATAAAACTTAAAGATGGAAAATTCACAGCACCTAATCTTCAAATAGTAAATTCTTCACCTTATGAATAAAATATATTATTTAATAAATCACATGTTATCGACGTACCAGGAATTGAAACATGGATTCTTAGCTAAGTATTCAGACTAACCACCGACTCAACTGAGGTATCATTTCTGGTATAACCAAAACCACACACACACACATATATATATATATTATAACCACTGCTTACTACTGGTTCAGGCCTTACCCTTAATTGGTAATCAGGCTAATGGTTTTGGATATTAGGGAGGTTTAATTCATAGAATTGTACCTGAATTTGAGTGGAAGCTGAAGAACCATTTTGGAAAAAAAACCACCCTCAGTACACCAAACCGATATTCGAACCTTGATCATCGTCATCGGCAGTCTATTCTACTGAGAGAGTAGCGCGTTAGACAATGAGACCACCAAAGAAGTTTCCATTTTTCTTGAGTCTTTAATTAACATAATCCAATCACCATCAAATTACATTTATTTATGTGTTTCCTTATTTATTCATACTCTACACACTTCAGCCCAAGGCCAGTCTTACAATGTAGCTGTTACTATAGACTAGTAGCTTTTTCTATTTTAGAAAGATAACTTAAATTTGGCTTGATATGAATTTTATGCATCCGGAGCTAGGTAAGCAATCATCTTTTCATCTGGTTAGTGCTGCCAACACCATCTGGTAATATTCTCAAGTACTATGCGCTTTTAGTCTGCATGGTCGTTTCTAGTTTCCTTAAACAATGAATTTCTATGAGCGAGCACTAAGGATCCTTAAGATTTTGACAGAAAAGATATTTCAACAAAACCTCCAGGGTCCTTTAACACTCCACAATTGAGATGGGATTTGATGGCTTTACTTCCCATCAGAAGAAAGTTGTCCTACGGAATTTTATAGTTAAATATAAATCCACTAGACCCTTCCCCCTCCCCTCCCCACCACATTTTTATTTTCAACACAAATATTGAAGAATCACCATAGACTCTACTATAAAATATGAGTGACTATCGATATTTTTATGAGGAATAAATTAAATTTTCAAAATAAAAGAATTTTTAAAATAGGTCCAGTAGTTTTTGAGTTTACCCATTCCTAACAAAAAAACAAAATTTTCCTCGTTAAAATATTATAAGTATAAGTATAGATTGTTCTCACATAATTTTAAACCCATGAACACCGGGTCATGACGCGAGGACTTTACCACAAGTCCACCCAGGTTGAAATAGTCGTAGTGTTGTTAAATAAATAACAACACCACGCATATTTATATTATTATTATTATTATTATTAGCACCGCGTATTACTACCCGTTTGGGTTATACGCACTTACGCTAATATGTAATGGTAGGGTGATTGTGAGATGAAATGAAGGACCTACAGTTTAACGTCGGATTCGAACCACGGTGGAGGCCTGGCATTCCACACATTCACAAGTTGTCTTGTCAGAGGTGAAGGAAGGGTTTGGTTATCAGATAAATCTTTGCCGGGACCGAGGATTGAACGCCGGCCGCCAGCATAGAAGTCTTGACACCTTACCCCTAGACCGCCAGGTCACCGACTGTTGCGAATCCTTTCCCCATAGCCAACCTGATAAAACAAAAGATACAAGAGAACGGGGTAGGAACATCAATACAAATTGAGTGCTCAAGTAGTATATTTTTATAAAACTCCTCTACTAAAATTTCGACTATTACTTGCCTTCCCAACACCATTGAATAATTGGTTTTGTGTTTTGCATGGGAGACAAAGTCAGATATGTATTTATTAAAGTGACATACGAATATGTATTACCAAGTAAAATTACCTTAATCTTTTTACAGCGTCTTACAGAATGTTTGGTTTATTAACATTTTATTAGAAATCAGAAATTAAGAATAAATATAGATAAATTTGCTCGATAGATAAAATGTCACATCACTAAACTATCCTACAATTATATTTTACTGTCAATCCAGTGTTATAATACTACTTGTCATGTCAAACAAATTCTAAATATGCCTTTTAGACAAAATCATTGGAGATATTTAAAAACATTGGAGTTCAATATAATCACACATCAATAAACTAAGGCTGGTTTAGATGAGAAAATAATTCCGCAATATAGCCCTATAATATATAAATATAAATTTTGAACCAAAACTATAATATATTCGTTTTGTATCCGTGACAGGTAGACAGACAGACAGACTGAGACTGACAAAGGTGTAAAATCTAAGTTATAGTGTTCAGCTTTTTATAAAACGTAAAGATTCGCCAACATCTCGGAATCAATCCTTTTAACTGATACAAGATTGCCACCTCTATGGAAAACAGAAAAATGTCAAGGAATTTGGTTTGACCTGGAAAAATCAGGGAATTGTCAGGGAATTTATCAAATTTACTGAAAATGGCTTGAATTTTAAAATATAAAGTCAAATTTTCTAAAGTGTTGAACTATATTGCTAACAACCTATTTTTACATTAATGTTTTTCTGCTTAATAATTAATGAAAACTACGATCGTAATTTATAAACTTTACAGTAAAGACTATATCTATAATGAAGCATTACGTAATCCAAGAACATCTGCGCATGCGCTGTGTTCTAGTTAAGATAAAGCGCTTGCACACCCCTCGATATCACTCATAATACGCATGCGGGTATTAGATATTTTGTATTCTTAGTTCCATAAGTGAGACAAAGGGGCGCTTTATTGTTATTATTATTAGCGCCGCGTCTTACTACCCGTTCGGGTTATACGCACTTACGCTAATGTGTAATGGTAGGGTGATTGTGAGATGAAATGAAAGACCTACAGTTTAACGTGAAATCCAAAACACGGTGGAGGCCTGGTATTCCCACATTCACAAGATGTCTTGTCAGAGGTGAAGGAAGGGTTTGGTAATCAGATAAATCTTTGCCGGGACCCAGGATTGAACCCCGGCCGCCAGCATATAAGTCTGACACCTTACCCCTAGACCACCAGGTCACCAATGTATTTGCTCGTGATGAGCCCAGACTCTAAAGTGTTTTATCTTTAGTAAACGTGATTATCATTAATTATGGTGTTGGGGCAAAGAGTACTTGCATTGCATGTAATGACAGGTAAGTTAAGGTTTGAATCCCGGTTAGGTGCACTTGGGTGGTTTACCCATTCTCTCTCCATTCTTATGGATATGCATCTATCCTAAGCTACCTTTTAATTCCTGCCACATTATATTTTGTTTTGGAACTATATTTTTGTCTGGTAAACCTGTAAATGTCTTGGAATTTCAATGTTATAAATTAGTGGCAACCATGTAGTATTCCATTCACGGTAGGAATTGACTTCTGAAAGGCCTTTTTCCCTACCATAAATCTACTATATGGTAGGATATTGGTAGGAAAAAAAGACCTTTCAGAGAGTAATTCATACCGTGAATGGAATATACAATACTTTCTCTTGATATGAGAAAGTAAAAACACGAAGTACTTTATAACAAATCCTTACACACTTGATAGAGAAACAATGTCCTTGGCAGCCAATTATAGTCGATTTTTTTATTTGAATTCATAGATGTGTCTAAAAAAATTATAAATATCCAAAATACGAATTTTCCAATTCCATGAGTATCTAGTCATCTGGCACACAATAAATAAATATTAAAATACTGTATAATATTTCACAAACACTTTTCATTCACTAAATATTTTAAAAAAAACTGTAAATATTAGCATCGCAAACGTAAATTATAATTGATGGAAGCGTAGTCAACACATTCTTCTCGCCTGGGTTGGACAATTCCTCTATCTTTCTTTAATTACGTGTAAATTTATTTGACATTCTCACCATATTGGGTGGCGTAATAGAGACCATTGAGCTAGTTTTGAAATTAGTTCAATCTCGAAAAATTAAAATATGTGTAGCATTGAGCTACAATAATTGAAGAGAAAATTGTTTCTTACCCCATTGCACCACTCCCAGCGCCGATGCAGAACACCAACGCGAGAAAATATCAATCACAACTACGCGCACCTGTGGCCGGAATTATACTGACCACCAGTGTTGTTATGAAGTAGTGACAAAGAACTTGAGATGCAAAGATCTCTAGTGGCAAAGACACTTTACTCGTTTATGTTTTAGGATAATCTCGAAGCTCTAAAAAACTGTTTTGAAGCTATGGTGTCATGCGCATTTGTTCCCGAGTGTTCCATATGTT
>CABEEJ010003246.1:0-86719 GCA_901482245.1 Timema douglasi
ATACATACATACATACATACATACATACATACATACATACATACATACATACATACATACATACATACATGCATACATACATAAATACATATATACATACATGCATGAATACATACATACATACATACATACATGCATACATGCATACTTACATGCATGCATACTTACATTCATGCATACATACATATATGAATACATGCATACATACATGCATACATAAATACATACATGCATACATACATACATAACAACCCCATTCCCTCAAGGCTTAGGCAAAAATAAAACTGCATACAACTCAAAAGACAACAAATCCGTACTTAATCTATCCTCACTAAATTTCTACGCACGTCCTTATCCTTTCTTATACCCCTTGCTTAGAGAAAGTTCAAATACCGAGTCATACATGCTGTTTTATTTTTAAAACTCTTAATCTATCTATTTTTCACAAATTTGTTTACAAAATTTAACAACATCTTCCACGGCCTACCCCTTCACTTTGACCCACACACTCTTACATCAAATATTGTCTTCGTTACTCGATACACACTCATACTCTCGACATGCCCAAGCCAACGTAAGATGCCTCTCTCACAACTACTTATTGGACTACCTTTCAAACCACGCGTTTTTAACACCCATTCATTGATAATTCTACCCATACGAGTTTTTACACATTCCTTTCTTAGATATCTCATTTTAACTAAATTCACCTTTCTCTTATGTTTCTCCTGACAAACCCACGATTCACATCCTTACAACAATGTAGGCGTTCACAAAAGTTTATATACTGCCATCTTTGCCTCTTTCGATATTACTTCATCCCTTACAATAATCCGCATACATCCAACTACTCCCCGAGCTGCATTCACCCGTCTGTCGATTTCACCATCTATCCTTCCATTTATATGGAAATTTCTGCCTACATACACAAAATCATTCACTTGCTCCAACATTTTTTATTTTTTTTTACTAAGCTAACAATAATTTCCTGATTTATCCTTATCAAAATATATCACCTAAGTTTTGGAGACATTAATTATAAGACGATCCAGTTTGCCTTTTCGACCCAATCAAACGATTTAATGCATTCTGCATGTCACTTTCACTCTCAGGGCATCATCTGCATAAACCGCACACTCATACTCACATTGTTCATTTTTACACCAACCGCATCCCTCGTACACTCTAGGCCTGATTAACGACTTGGCTGATAAGGTTGCAGCCTAGGGTGTAAGATCTTGGGAGGCGCATATTTGGGGCCATAAGTTTTTTTTAATTGGGTGCAAGAAATGTTGAATGAAGAAAAATTGTAACTTAATATTATAATATAATATAATATGTGTTCCCAAAGTAAAAAGTGAAATCTGAAATAATAGTATATGTCATTAGGATACTTATTTTAATGTAAAGCTACTTGAATTTCTAATGTAAAGGCGAAGACATGTTAGTCATTCCAGGACCGCTGGGCTGGAGACGCGCTGGTCACTGCCAGTATTTTCTTTGTTAATTTGAAATGAAAACAATTCAGTGTTAAATTTAATTACATATTTTATAGTAGCCTCATGTGTGCCCATAGAAATACAACCTATTTAATGGTGGGTTTGCGTAATACAGTTATTACTGTATTACACGGTATAGTGATATAATTTATCTTTATTTATTATTTCATTCCAAGCATGAGTAATTTTTAACCACTAATATAATCTATATTAAATTAAAACATGTAATAACACATTTAGTACGTATATGTATTTATTGATTGTTATCTACTTTTAGTATTATAGTTGGGGTTGGAGGGTTGGATTGCTGAGTTGTGAGGAATGTGGGGGGCGCCTACAAGCATATTACCCTAGGGTGGCCTGAGCCCTTAATCAGGCCCTGTGTACGCTTATCCATAAAAACAGTGAACAACCATTAAGATATAACACAACCTTGTCGAACACCCCATCCAATGTCAATTTACTCGCTCAAAGCTCCATCCACCCTAGCACACAGGCTGTACTTCCATTATATACCGCCATGATCGCATTTACAAATCATTCATCCACACCATACTCTCTCAGAAAATTCCATAACACACTCTTATTGACCCAATCGCACGCTTTCTCTAGATCAACAAATGCACAATACTGTTTCATCCTTACCTTTCTCATTTATATTTCTCAATCAGTTGTTGAAATCGAGTTTCCTAGTGAGATTGGTATATCGGCAGTTGTTGCACGTTGGATCTTGTTCTAGGCTAAATCAGCTTTTTGCCATGTTTACCTTTACAGTCTGAACAAGTTGAACAATATTGTGGTTTTGTGTTCGTTGCACGTCTAGCAGTTTTTACATCTGGTAAGTATAAGCGCTAGTCTATGTGAAAGTTCCCCTTTAAGATACGATATAGATACACTCCATTGGTAAGTGTGGTGTATAAAGTCGGTTCCGCGTTTGTATTATTATCAGATCATCTTATTATACTCACGTCATGATCAGGGATAGAATGGGTTGACAATACGTCTGATGAACATTTCACCAGATCCATTCCTCGTTACGTCACGAGCGTTCCTTATTTCAATCAGTAATGTGTTCGGTTCATAGCACATTCACACATTAATCCTCACACCGGATCTTCCTTTGATGTGACGGTGAGATAACTATCAATAGCGGGTCTCAAATATCTGACACTATTGTTTGGAGGATATAGAGTTTTATCAAAATATCCACGTTCAAAATAAAAGGTCACGTCAGGAACACGATACGAGGATATGATACAATATTAGTGTAAATAATATGTGGGAGGACATCACATAGAAATGGTTGACGTTTAGGTAGTGGCTGTTGTTTACGTGTGGCATCTTGAAGGTGATACAGTGTTGTGACATACTCATCTTGGTGAACGGTGAGTCATATAAATTTGTTGATTTGTAATGTTGAACAACAATCCGTTTATTTTTGGTATAATCTATTAATGTCGTTTCTAAATACACATTTACTAATAGTTTAAATCAGATTTCTGGATTCATAAAATTGACCTTCCTTGCTTTCAGCAATATAGTTTGAGTAGCTTCATCATCGTTAATAGTATTTTATTATTGTGAACTTTATTGCATCAAAGAACCTCTATTATCCTTCATAGACCGGGAACGAATCTAGGACAGTTATAAGTAGGCTGTGGATTTTTCATCTATGCATGTGTTTTAATTTGATAATATTGATATGTTAGCTCTACAAAAAAGTATTTTATGTGACATCTATCAAACCTACTAAGTTTTATCGTGCATATTATTACATATTTCATATTATGTTAGTGCATATTTTGGGGGACTATGCATATAAATGCATGTATATGGTATTTTTTACTATTTTAAATAACATGTATTCAAATCTTAGGAAACATTTAGTCCTGCAGGGCACGTCACACGTTTTTCCTTCCTTCCCGAGGCCACATCATACATCTCACCACTCCGGAACTGTGGAGCGTCACAAACAACATGTATTAAGTTCACATTCGAGTGTGTGGTTCTTGTTTGCTTTCTGTTGTGCGTGCTTACATACATACCCAACCACGCCATTCCTTTACGAGGTCGGCGAGAAATTTGGTATAGAGCTCAACAAAAAAACTTTGTACATATTCCATACTCACTAACTTTCTCCACACTTCCTTATCCTTGCACACTTCCTTCGCTTTTCCACAAGAAACTGAAATAATAGTGTGTGTTTGTAGATTATTGTATTAGTTTTGTTTTATATTAATTTTTGTCTCTATCCAAGACAGTACATTTTTTGTTTTAATTTCTTTCATTGAGCTGTGAATTACACACTCAAATATTCCAAAAGACAGAACTGTGCAAAATTTAATGTTTAAACAGTGGGTTAAAGAGGAACATACTCTCAAGACCGACGGTGAAGTAATATATTGCCAAGTTGGTTCAAAACGGGTAAGTTTTGTATCGGTATTCTTGCTTCATAAAGACACTACATGTATTTACTCGTGGGACGGCTGTATTCGACCTTTTCCATGACTGCATTTCTCGCAGCTCTCATTGCAATGTGAATAAGTGCATTGTCACCTGCTAAATTAATGTGGTCGACAAAAATATATAAATATACCAAGCAGCATTGGTATGTCTTGGAGAGTTGCAAAGGAAGCATACATTGTTAAAACTGTACCTGTGATAGGTACTCGCTCACTTTGGCCCTATTTCACCAATCACACATATGCTCTGCTCTGCATGTCTCGCACGGGAATGTATTCCTTGATACCTGACCTATAAGCGTCATACTGTGGCATGTGAACCATTCACAGGTTCAGTTTAAACTGGGGCTTCTTACCGGGGCAACACTTCACGATACGCCACTCCCATGCAATAATTATTGGAGACAATGCAGTAATTGTAATAATTTGGTAATGGAATTAGTTTGACTTTTAGACCTAAGTGGTAAGAGAATAAGTAAGGGCATATATTATTGTATTATAGGTAAAATGAAAAGTTCAACACACCCTAACAGTTAAATTCGGAAGTGAAGTGTGAAAAACCCTCATACTACATTGACACTGAAGTGATAGGAGAAAGTTCCATTTTCTGAATGTTTGTGCCACTCCTTAAAATGTTTAGAAATACCTAGTTGTATAGTGTAATCAGAAGCACAATCAGTAAGTTTTTGTACAATATGGTTTTAAAAATTATCATAAAATTTTAACTATAATTCTTATTTTCCTACTTTCTTGCATTTTCCTTCAGTTATAAGTGCATATTTTACCATATTTTAGTTAATATTAATCCACAGCCTAGTTATGAATCTATATTGCCGTTTGAATTGTTAGTTAAAAATAAAAATTTAGAGAATATGATTTAATTTCACATTATTTTGTAAGAAAATGTCATTCAGCCTATTTGTTTTAATACTACTGTAAATTGAGTGAGTCATAACAACAATGTGGAAGAATAATCTATGGTGTGGTGTTCGGGGAGGTGCACGCATGGTATGTATAATGCCCCTCATAATTCTCAAGATTAAAAGATACTGAGGCTATATAGCACTAGCAACAATAATGACACGGCTTGTGAAGTTAAAATTTAAATGGTATACAAATTTGACTCCAAAGTGCACCATTTTGAGACACTAATTTATTTGCACTGATGCACCCTGTAACACTGTCGCATGCCACCAGGGGTCAGAATAGTTGTTGTTACACTCCTTGTAAGGGCTTGACAAAGGATGGATCCGGTCTCACTCTTTCATTAACACTTTGTTGGCAAGGTTCATTCAAAACTATAATTCTGCGATGCATAAATCACGTTTAGTTGTCAGACAGACATAATAATACATTGTATGTATTTGTTTCATCTATTAGGGTGTATCGTCTGCTCCAAAACTGAACTGAGTATTTACTATAAACTCATGAATCCGTACAATACCAAACAATCCACCGAGGATCCCACACAAGTAACTTCAGGGTATTCCATAAAAGTGACTTTAGCGGTTGATATATTAAATTATTATTATTACTAGCACCGCATCTTACTACCCGTTCGGATTGTACGCACTTACGTTATTGTGTAATGGTAGGGTGATTGTAAGATGAAATGGAGGACCTACAGTTTAACGTGGGATCCGAACCACGGTAGAGGGCTGTCATTCCACACATTCGCAAGATTTGATTAATACACGTCTTGTCAAAGGTTAAGGAAGGGTTTGGCAATCAGATAAATCTGTGCCGGGTCTGAGGATTGAAACCCAGACCCTCAGCACAGAAGTCTGATACCTTACCCCTGGACCACCATGTCACCGATATATTAAAGATGCTTAAGCATCGCAATACGAGTACTTATAGTGTTCTGAGAAATATACGCTTTGTGTAAAGAGAGAAGCTTCACTAATTAAACCCGCCTCGGTGGCGTAGTTGGCTAACGCGTTAGTCGTGTTGAGCTCGACTGCTGAGGACGGGGAGATCGAGGTTCGAATCTCGGTCGGGTGAACTGGGGGTGGTTTTTCCTAAATGGTTTTCCACTCTCCCTCCACGCAAATGCGGGTTCACTTCCTCTAATTCAACCTTCCCAATTCCTAATCCATTAGAGTAATTAGTACTTAAAGCGTATAACCCGAACGGGTAGTAAGACGTGGTGCTAAGTATTATTCACTAATTAAGACGCATAGCAACAACCAAGAGAGTCGCTTCAGTACATGAGTTATTGTTCGAATCGTTTACTAACAGTAGTTATCGCGTTTAAGTATGATGGCGCTTGCAACAATAGTGGTACGTATTTGTGAAAAGTAGAAGTGTCAATAGTGTCAGCAATAGTCTTTTGTGTAATTGTATTGGTTATTTTACTTACGATACTTTTTGCTGAAGATTAGATATTCAAAGACACAGAAGTTTCTCTCTTAGTTATAGCAAACCCTTTTCATAAAATATACTTCGTTTGAAGTTATATGGTTATCGAGAAATATTTACTAAACATAGAACTATAATACGACTGTTTCTATAAATATTAAAATGTTGATTTGAAATATAATTTAGACTATTAAATTTTGCTTTCTCTACACACTAATTAAATAATACTTTCTAAACACGAATCATAGCCATCACAAATTGAACAAAACTTCCGTGTAAGAATAATGTGTGATTTAATTATTCATTTCTAAAAACAAATATTAAGACAGTATAAACACTGAATAATGTTTTAAAAATATTTGGCAACTTAACAGACCTTCAGATTATAGAATTAGTTTTAAAAACTTTTCATAACAATATAAACAATTACACTCTTAATCATAATTTTATTTGCCTACTATTTGAAACATAATTTAAATGTATTTTTTTATTGCTAATAAAAAAATTAAAAGCAAGGATTTTGTAAAACTCATATATATTTAAGTACCAAATAACATGTTTTTAATGTTTATTGCTATTGTTTTAGTAATTGTATTGTTTGTTAGTATTATAATTTTTTTCCTATTTATGTATTTAATTAAACTTAATGACATTTAAATATAAAGCTAAAACCTATGACTTGATAATTTCAGGTAAAATATATAATAGAGGATATTATAATAAGATATGGTTTCTATAGAAAGGGTAGGGAGTCAGACCAAAGTTTTTTAGTGAAACCAAGCAAAAAATTGTGACATTTTATTAATCGGACCTATCAAGGATGATTAATGTGCTAGCTAGTAAAGTTGTTAGCATTACTCTCTATTCAATAACTTTTGTTGTTTATTATATTTTATTAAATCTAAATATGTTTTATATGTTTAGTGAAATGGTCTATCAAATGGTATATCTCTAAAATATTAAAACAAGTAACTGCTAAATGATTCAGTTAAGTGTTAACTAGTTACACGAAACGAACCTTACAACATGCTATTTGCTGGGAAATCTTCTGTCGCTGGCTTTTTCACCATCCAACCACCTTTAAAAAAATTACCCTAGATAGCTTTATGGCTTTAATACTTATACCCATCGGCAAACATGAAGCGGCTTTACTTAAACCGGTTATTCCTTGTCAGAACTTCGATGTGTTTACATCAATTGTTGAGTGAGTGCTGAGTTTCAATATGCCTCAAAAGAAACAAAATGATCTAGCAGTGTTTACCACTTGTGTGGTGAAGACACATTTCAATCCAACTGCAAGATCATAACACCATTAATTAATAAAGTATATGAGCTCTACAACGAGTGCAAAATAAGTGACCAGGATAAAATGCATGCTCCTTACGTTGCCTATTACAACTGTGCAGTGTATTTGAGAGGATGGTGAAAAGGTTATATGAAGTATAAGGTCTGATGGTCTGTCAAGAACCAAAATATAATTTTGATGAAATCTAAAGAAACTTAACTAAGATATCCGGAATATCCCTGAAAGCATAGTATACAGTATCCATAATAATTGCCTTCCGCAATCAGAATAAGACTTTACAGCATCATGAAAAATTAACGATTCTTAATTACACCAATATTAACTGCCCATGCAACAGTCTATCAGCAATCCAGATTTTAATTCTTCTACACCAAATGAGGGGATCTTTTTCTCCCTAGAAGAGCTCATTGTGTTAACATTACTTTAACTTTAACTTTAACTTACCCTATAGTTGAACGGAATGGTAAGGGCTACAATTACAAGGCTGGAATTTTCTGAAGAATAATACGAATATTTGGATATTTCGTCAACGGGAAAAAGCTATTGGTTAGCATTTTACTGGTGGTTTTCCTTACTGAACAGATATTGAATATGGATTTGCTGCAGTAGCACAATGTCACCAAATCCAATGAGTAGCGACTTTTCATTGAGTTACTGACTCATAAGATAAACGGATTTTTTCTTTACATTGGTAACAAGACTATCTTCATACCAATTGCTTACACATTTAATTTGAAAGAAACTTATAAAAACATGGTGAACCTCTTGACAAAATAAACTACAACAAGCACTGTTAGAGCATGTGTGATTACTTAAAAGTTATATCAATATTGTTAGACATACAATTAAGATATTCAAAGTTTTGCTGCTTTGTTGGCGAACGGGGTAGCTAAGCTAAAGAAACTCACCACTCAGCAGAAACTAACCCCGTGCGAAAAATCCAGAGTAGGCTATTGTTCAGAATTCCTAAGTTTACGCTGAAAAGGTAATCTTACCTCTACCCTAGATAAAGCTTAATTTAGTAAAAAGGATTGGTATACCCATGAAGAAGGATGTGCTTGTTTTTTTTATACATGCAACAGAAATTATTCCGATGAATTGAGGCAAAAGGGGGGAAAAAAAGGAATTGTGGTGACCCTCAGACAAGTAAGCTTGCCACAGATAACATTTTTTATTCCAATTTGAATTAAGTATAGCTAGTAGCTTGGACAGTATTCAAAGATGTCTGCAGCAATTTTACGAGAAATTATAAAGCAGAAAATTTTGGGAAAATCCCTTTAGTTATTGTATTGTGGGGTTAGTAAAGATTCACTTTTTACAATGATATTTAATTTTTTCCCCACAAAATCTTGGTGCAGTTTGTGATAAGCATGAAGAGCGAATTCACCAATACAACGCTGTTATGAAAAAACGGTACCAAGGAAAGGGAAGTGTTAGCATGGTGGCAGATTACTACTGCACGGACGTGCTTGAGACTATTTACAAATCGAAGTAATCCTCTATTTTTTTAAGATATAGATCTTCTATTGTAATAATTCTTTCATATGAGGGTAAGAATATGAGTTTTTTGAATTACGTATTTCTTTTTAATCGAGAGCGATAGAAATACTCCGAAGGCATTATGAAAAAATTAGATTCTAGGAACATGTTTCATACATAAGGATTTCTTAGCATAATTTTTATACAGTCAAACATATAACCTAACCCTTCCTCTTATAAAATAATATTTTTTCAAATGTATATTTTTTAAATATACTCTTTTGTATTGATATACATTACGTGCATATTATTGTGTTTAGATATCATATTGTATCTGTAACAACATTTTGTAATTTATGTAACATCCGAAAATTAATCAAATAAAGATTCACAGAAAAGTGTTAACACTAAACATAAACTATACTAATACCAAATATAGAGGCCTGTAAAGTATTATGCTTCTGGTATTAAGAGATGATACGTTCTTGAACATAAAACAAAACAAATCAATACGATCTCCCTTAAAGAAGGAATCGTAAAGGTTTTTTGAAAGCTAACATTTGCGTCACATGTTACGGAATTTGGTCACGAAACAGGATAAAAAAAAAGTTAAAAACCAAGTTCCGGATAAAGACAACACAAAAGAATGACCAGGAAATGTAAACTTTACGCCAAAGAGTATTCGATACATCCAAGTTGATACAAAAGCAGGTTTGTTCACGTGCACTTAGCTTGATCAACTGTCTACATTTATCTCTCTTCTCTCACTAAAGTATATGTCTAGAGCTAGATTCCAGTTGTTATTATAATTAGTAAATTTTACACGAGAGCTATTAACGGTAAAATTAAAGAGCTAAGAATTAGTAAGCGTGTTTTGAAAACCATGCACCCTCATTAGCGATAAAAGAAATTGGGAAAATCACACTGTCAACTCAAACGTGAGAAACTACTCCTAATGTGCACCCGACCGGTATTTTAAATCACACCTTGAAACCCTTCATCTGTAATGCCTTGTACCGTGTAGCCAACAGTGCAAGTAAATAAAATACGTACATGAATCACGCCTTACTACCTGTCCAAGTTATCCGCTTGTTTAAACTATTGAAATAGGTTCGAGGAAGGTAAAATGCACTGGAGATGATTTCGTATGTGTGTGTAGGGAGGGTGGGAAACCATTTTAATAAAACATATATAGGTACATTCGGTATAGATTTGATCCTTAGCATCTTCGCAACCGACTAATCAAACATTGCCAAGCTGATGCCTTGAACTATATGGCCATTAGTATGATTAAGCATCATAGGTAACCTAACTACACGTCCCAGAACACATGGTGAGGGAATATTTTTAAAATAAATACTTTTTATTTCAGTTTATTGTATACTTACTTTGTGAACGCATTAACGTTTGTTTCAGATACAATGAACTATAGTAATTATTGACCACTAAGCCATTAATTGTTGTAGTTTTTGTGTATTTCGTGAATTTACTTTAAACGCTCTTGCTGCAACCATCTGGAATATTCATGTCCTATTTAAGGTTAAACCATGAACAGGACACTTGTAAAATCTATTCCTTATTTTACTAAGAAAATTTGACGTGGACTTTCTAGACAAACTCATAAGGCCTTGATCACAACGTGGTCTAAATGTAAAATCTTACATGGTCTGGTTTGTTGGTGACTGAAATATCAGGGTTAGAATTCTGGTCAGCTGTATTGAGGGTACAGTTCCTCTAAATTATACCTGCCCCATCCCTACCAGTATAGCTATGTATATGATTACAAACCAAATGTGTAGTGAAACATGATAATACTATAAAGCCACCTGGCTGACTCACTCACTGACATTAATGTTTATCCACTTCCAGATAAGCTAGAAACTTTAAATTTAGTAAACTTATAGCTTCTAGCCTGTAACTGACAGGGAAATTACGAAAAAAAAATTAAAAATTAAAACTGGCGGAGCAGCTTTATTTAAAGTCAGTGCGGACCTGTTTTTGGAGGTCTCTTGGGGTTAAACGGTAAGACCTATCAAAAAACGGCTCTGTAATTACATTAGTTTACATCCACTTGCCAAGAAAACTCACTGGGGGTTTGGGGTCAGAGGCCCCAACAAGCAATGCGGGTTGTGAATTTAAAAGCACACAACTTACAAAAGTATCAGACACCTTAGCTTTGTTGGCAACCTGTCTGTTTACTGAGCAAGGAGTCCCGGATTCTGTTCTCGGCATGGCCGAAAAATTTATCATTCGTGAAATATGGGTTTACCCAATCACAGCGACGAGTTAACAGCCGATGACTGGAGTTTTTTTTTTCTGGATCTAAGTAATATTATAAGGCATTTGAAGGTACGACAGGCCTTCCCAGGCAGTAGAGGATAATAAATGACTTGAATAAAAAACTGACCCAGTCCACAGGCTGGAAACAGTAATGGATGTGAAAATTACGAAACTCTTGAACATACTTCATCCATGAAAAAAGGTGAAATTCCAATTAATAAATTAATATATTTTTCGATAGTTATGTGAATCGAACATAGATCACTAAATTCTGTAGTATGACTCAATACCAATTGACGTATAACTAACCGGTTATCTAGGTGTAGGATTACTCTCTAACCAATAAATATATTGAATCGAAGTTTTCTGAATTCTCCATTTGAAAACAGTGAAATCTAGATGAATTTTATAGTTTTTATAACTTTTTTTTTGTTTTTTTGCAATTTTATTGTCTTTTTAAGAAATTGACTAAAGAATTTCACTGGTCTCAATAACACTTTTTTTTCGAGTAAAATATAAATCCATATTACGAAGAAACGTCTCTTATGGACACACAAGAGTTGGAATATTCAGATACATCTTGTGAATGTGGGGAATGCCTGGCCTCCACCGTGGTTCGGATTCCACGTTAAACTGTAGGTCCTTCATTTCATCTCACAATCACCCTACCATTGCACATTAGCGTAAGTGCGTATAACCCGAACGGGTAGTAAGACGTGGTGCTAATAATAATAATAATAATATTCAGAGACCCCTCTTTTCCTTTATATCTTCAGAGGAAATGCCCGCGCTTAAGGTGGGGATGTAGGTAACTCAAGAACGATTAAATGCTTTTAATTTTTTTTTATCAAAAAATTTGTTCGTCAAAATAAATCAGTTCTCCAATAGAAACATAGAGTTTAATCTTCTTTACGTGGTGATTTCAAATGTTTTTTTAAAATATCTGTCAAGGATGTCCTGGAATTTAATGAACACATTCTCTTTTCATTTTAAAAGTTTCTCGTCTAATGCCGCTATGCTCATGACTAGCCTGCGAATTTTGCATTCATGCATGTTTGTTTTTCCTTTGATAATATTGATGTGCCAGCTTTATATAAAAGTATTTAATGTGACATTTAACCAACCTACCTAGTTCTATCGTGCATATTGTCACATATTTCATATGTTAAGGCATATTTTGGGCGTGTATATATAGTCCTGAAGACCATGACACACGCATATATATATATATATATATATATATATATATNATATGCGTGTGTCATGGTCTTCAGGACTAAATTTTTCCTGGGAATTGATGAAATGTTAGTTAATATGGTCAAAAATACTGTATAATTTCCAGGAAAAACCTAGTCTTGCAGGCCATGTCACAAGTTTACCCTCCCTTCCCGAAGCCACATCATATGTCCTCCCCCTCCCCACCCGAGGCCACATCATACATCTCACTTCCCCAGTTCCTCCTAATTGTAGAGCGTTGCAAACAATATGACCGTCTATTAAGTTCAGGAGTAAGTGTTAAGTTCGTTTTAAACTTTTTTTTTGTGCGTGTTAATATATTATGTTATAAGTGTTTATAAACTCGTTTTTCTCTATATTTAATACAATGCATTTGTCAGGTACGCTCACGACTGACAGTAAAAAAAAATATTTTGCCACATTTTTCAAAACAGGTAAGTTTTATATCGGTATTCTTGCTTCAGAAACACACTACATGTATTTACTCATGGGATGGTTGTAATCAACCTTTTCCACAGTTAAATTTCATTCAGCTTTCATTGTAATATTATTAATTGTGTTGCTACCTGCTAAATTAACGGGGTCGACAAAATAATGTTAATATACAAATCGGCATTTATGCGAGAAAATACAATACTTTCAATCATTTGTAATAATTTGGTACTGATACTGTGTAACATTTTGACTCATGGGCCTAAATGGTAAGAGTACAAGTAACATAAATATTGTTTTCTAGGTAAAAGGGAGAATAGATTCCAAGTTGTTCAACACATGCAAACAGCTACTCACATTCGAAACCAAAGTTTGAGTAAACTCCAAATAACTTTTGACTTTAGAGCTAAAGGGGAAGATCAATTTTCTAAAAATATGTGCCCCTAATGAAACTCTTGAGAAATATCTATTTGTATATTGTAATCAGAAGAACAATCAGTAAACTGTTGTAGAGTATGGTTTTATAAATTATAATGTAATTTTAACTGTGTTTTTGTAACTTTTAATTCATCAGCTTTAAGTGCATATTTGCATGCATATTCTACGAAATTTTAGTCCATGTATAAATCCGCAGCCTACTTATGACAGATATTCAAAAACTGTTGGTATCACCATGTTAGGAAAATTAAACTCAATGTTTCTACCTAATCAATATTTTATTTTATTTTGAAAAGAAAAAAGTTTTGCTATAAAAACTGGAAAAACACTGGTCTTTTCTTGCGTTATCTTCTTTGGAAGGCGCTCCCCTGTAATTTGCAGGCTGCATGTGAGCTGCATTTTATATATCACATTTGATTGCTTAATTTACCGCCACTTCTCTATCACATTTAACATTATTGGTCAGATCACGATCCGGTCAAATATTCTTACGTGTAGTTTTTACCAACATATTCACATTAGCAATCTCTGTCAGCTCTGTCCTTCGACCGCTTTATTATAATAGTAGAGATATTGTGACTACTGTGACCGAACAGTTTGATCAGCGCAGCCAGTGTGAACCACAGACTGTCCGAGCGGGGTCTGGTTCCGATCAAAATACAAGTGGTTTGACGTGTTGTAGGTCTGTCGTTAGTCGTGTTTTCTGCTCGCACTTTCATTATAAACAAAGTAGAAGAGCATTTAATAGAGCTGGTGCCAAGTCATGAGGAATTGTTCAATTTTGTTGATAGAAAATATTCTTATAAAAAGTAGGAAACTCCCTCTATGTTCTTTCTCCCTTTCAATAACATTAAACTTATTTTTATTATTATTTTTGGCAATTTGGTTTCTTTCTCGTCCAAAATAATTTCCCTCGTGGTTAGATCAATGGATGACATTTATTTTAATTCTAAGAAAATATCTGTCCGCGTTGTTACAGAGTGACTGCAGACTATTCTTTGAGCGTGGTTTGACCGTGCAATGTGAGTACAAGGTAATATTTGTTGGCCGTGACCGAACCGTGATCGGACCACGATATGACTGATAATATGAATTGGTCTTAAATGGCTTCAGAAAAATGTGATATTTTGGATTGTTCCACTTCTTAGAAGAAAACAACGGTGAAGAAATAAGAAGTCGTGAATCCCCCAAAGCAAAGGCCTACAAACAATGCAGACGTATGCTACAATGAGGAATTCGGATGATAAAAAGTAACTTTTCAAAAGTATCATAAAATGTCAAGGACTAATTCTACTCACGGAGCTGGTCAACAAAATTCCTAAAATCTTATAAAAATTTAACAACAAATTTCTTCAAAAGTTTGGGTTACTTTTACACAATTAAATGCAATTTTCAGGACGTTTTTTTTTTAAATTGTGTAAGTTCTTTGTTGCACTCAACCACACCACGAATTTTAAATTAAGAGCAACTGTTTCTACATTTTATCGGAGAGAGACTGTGTTAAACTATTCATGGAAGGCCATCCTTAGTGCACCCGACCAGAATTTGATTTCCGACCGCCCCGTTAGTTGCGTACCATTCTAGATGAGCTTTATATTTTGTCCACGTACCCAGCAGTTGTTTTGTGCATATGTACTAATTGCGCTAATGGAGTAGGTATGAGGGAGGTAGAATTCAAGAGTAAATGTGAAAACATTTGTGTGGAAAAAGAGGGGGGTAACTATTTAGTAAAAACACCCTCAGTACACGTGACCTGGATTTGAACCCCGATAGCCACGTCACAATCCAGTCTAACGTAAGAGTGACACAACATGACCAATGAAGCGGCCATAGCTCTAAAGGCTGTGCAAAAGTCAGAATTTCCAAATATTTATTTTTATTATAGTGAACCTATTTTTAATAGGTTAAAAAAAATAGAATATGTAAAAATTTAAAAAGATGGCAGTATAATTTTGTTTAAGAAATTATAATGTTTAACTAAACTAATAATACTAATTTTGTGTTCAAGTATTAAGAAGTAGGAGGTAAAATCTTTAAAATTTTAATGGGTGCGCGGATAGTAGATCATAACTTCGTAAACGTATTTTAGTCACGTTTTATGCTATTATATCTTACTGCATATTAAATATTATTTATAAATAATTAAATCAACATGTGGGCAATTTAATTATTTATAAATAATTAACTCAACCTGTTGGCGATTTTCTCAATATTTTAGTTATTACTATTTTTATTGGGATGAGAGCTAATCTATAAGTGTAGCGATAAAGAGGGTAGTTGAAGAGAAGGTAGGCTTACACCCGTATTCAATTGTAGAGGAAATGATTAAACCAAAGTAATCAACTGTAAGAATTTTAATTCTGTAAATTTATATTTTATTTAACTTTAATTTATCCTTAAATTATTATTATTTAAAACTTATTATATTCAAAGGGCATTGCATTGCGTCGAAGGAAACACCTAAGACTAATGGCCGCTTCATACGAGGAGGAAAGAAATTGACTCCTTCAGTGGGGAAGGGGAGAGACGTAAAAAGAAGCGAGAGCGAGTAAGAAGAGAGCGAGAACGGAATCGTGACCGTGGTATGCCGTCCAAATTTTCACCCACTAAACACTGTAGTGGAGGATTTAGGATGGATGAGCTAGCTCACGGTCCACAAGAAAGATTCCGCCAAGAAGGTCTATGGCAGAGAGACAGGCCCCCTAGAGTTGACCACGGTGGTAATGTAGGTTGGTGCAACTCATCCCAACGTCACCCAGACAGAGGAGCTAACGACAGGGGGTGCCTCAATCCTGGGGCGAGGGAGTGGAGGCCACCTCGAGATAACAGACCGAATGATCGTAACCACCCTTACTCCAGTGAGAGGGACCAAAGATATAATAATAAACCCCAACAGTCATCTCACTGGAACGAGTCTACGGCTAGGAGTAATCATGGTTACCGGGGACCTAAACTTTCACCCCACTCGGAACGAGTTCCTAGGCCTTTTGATGTGAACGTCATAGTGAAAGAGGAAAATGGTCAACCTGTGGCTTAAGCGGCCCAGATGGGGCACAGGCTGTAAAGGTTATGGGCACAGAATTGGCTATAGCAGAGGGGTTTGGAACTCTAGGAGTGGACCTGCGTGAGGATCTACTACAAGAATATGATGACAGTGACCAGCGGTAGAGTCCCACATGTCCTGAGCTAGTTTTAGCAGTGGAAGGATTTGCAGTGAAGTACCTTTTAGATTCGGGGGCGGAGATTAGTTGTATCTCGGAGGAGACTGTAGAGTCGTTTACCGCTGCGGGGAGGAACGTTCTTTCTCTTCCTATCCCATTGGTGAAGATTTTGGGAGTTACTAATAGGAAAAGTCCGCCCATACGTAGGCAGGTAATGTTGTCGATAGTATTACTAAACAAGGATACGAAGGCAAGGTGCTTAGTAGTGTAGAGTTTGTTGAAGCCGATCATCTTGGGAATTGACTACCTGAACAAACAGGGAATATCTTTGGACTTCCTGAACCAACGAGTACATATAGGCCATCTCCAGGACCAGGAACCAAAAAGTTTAGCAGTAGATATTTGTGACTGGTCAGTGAACGCAGACAGTAATACAGTACCGGTTTTGGCACTAGAGTACTACCCCATCTCAATATCTTCGAACCCCCGTACTGCCGGACACTACAATGAGCAGGTTAGTGGTGAACCACCCACCAAGGTCTATTTTTAGGGCCTAGTTGCAGAATTAGGTCATTTATGTTCAGAACAACAGTCAAACCTATTGGTAGTGTTGTGGAAATATAAAAGGGTATTTTCAGAACGTCCTGGACTAAATACTCTCTATCAGGCAGATATACCTCTCACCCGGAAAGATGGCTACTATTATCAGAGTTACCCTTTGCCTAGGGCCTACGAGGTTGAGCTGCACCAACAGATACAAAGCATGTTGGACTACGGTATCATTGGTCGATGCTCTAGTCCTTTTGTGAATCCTTTGGTATGTGTCATCAAAAAGGATAAGTCCGTCAGATTGTGTCTAGACGCCCGAAGGATCAACACACTCTTCCAGAAGGATTACGAATCCCCTACTAATATTTCTGACATGCTGCAAGAGTTCAAGGACGTCAAGTTCATGAGTTTGGTTGATTTGACCCAGGGCTACTACCAGCTAAGCCTTAAGGCTGAGGTAAAACTCTATAATGCTTTCCTGTATAAGTCGAAGCAGTATCAGTTTGAAGTATTGCCATTTGGACTAAGTAATACCGTAACGGAATTCACAAGATGTGTGGACTTAGTGCTTGGTAATGAGTGTCGTGGCTACGCCAGAGAATATGTTGATGACATTCTAACTACTTCGACCACTTTTGAAGAGCATTTAGAACACCTTGAGGGAACCATTAAGCGACTGATCAATTGTGGAATGACTCTTCGATTGAAGAAATCGTTGTTTTGTAGGTATTAGGTTCCCTTTCTTGGACACATCCTAACCTGTGACGGGGTGAAAATGGATAGCGAGAAACTGAAGATTATTCGAGAATTCAAACCACCCACATCTAAAACCGGAGTTAAGGCATTCCTAGGATTAATAGGGTTATACAGGGTGTATACGTGTAGGTTGGCCGAGGTAGGGGTTCCTCCCACAGACCTGCTCAAGAAAGGATCACTTTGGAGGTAGACAGAAGTCGCGGAAATTGCTTTCCAAGAAGTGAAGACCTTGTTCCTAACATCCCGGACCTTCACACAACTAGTTTTAAGGAAGACTGTTTTCGTTACCGCCGATGCCAGTGCCTACGCACTTGGGGTCACCATAAGCCAAATCAACGATCAAGGACAGCACCAGTACGTGGATATGAAAAGCAGGAAACTGAACCCCGCTGAACGCAGACATACCGTGACAGAAAGAGAGTGTCTGTCAAACGTCTGGGCCCTAAAGCGTTTCAGGAGTTTATTATTGGGACAGAAAATTGTCATCATTTCCGACCACCATGCTTTAACTTTTATGAACACATGTCGGCTCAAAAGTGACAGGTTGGCCAGGTGGGTGTTAGCTATCCAGGAGTTTGGCTTAGAGTCAGAATTCCTCCCTAGGAGAGATAACCATCATGCCGATGCTTTGAGTCGATTCCCCACTAACGTGCAAGGTCAACCCGAGCAGGAACTGCCTAGCACGTCGAACAGTTTCTTGATACTTCCAGCACAGCTAGACAGGTACCTAAACTTAAAAGAACAGTTGAGGGACATCGGCGCACTACAGCGACAAGACCCAGAAACTCTTATGTTGATACAACAGCTGGAACAACCTCATACCCGGAGTGACAAGTCTGCCAAAACCGTCATGACGGTACAGAAATACGCCTTCAGCCAAGGAATCCTGTACAAGAAAACCACCTCAGAACACCCCCTGGATATTTCCGGTCAGGTTTACATGCCCGCCCCTTTGAAAGAGAGATTTGTCTAACACGCTCATTTAAAACTGGGACATTTTGGGGCATTTAAGTGCTACCATCTCCTCAGGAGATATGTTTACTGGCCCAGTTTATACTCCGATTGTATTCGATTAATTCGGAGGTGCGAGCTATGCCAGAAAACCAAGTATGGTAAAGTCACATATGAAGGCGAGTATCAAGCCATACTACCAAAGGGACAAAACCATTTAGAGGCTGTGGACATTTTCGGACCTCTCCCTAAAGCTACTAGGGGCCTAACCTATATTTTTTCAATGGTTGATGTTTTTTATAAATTCACTATGCTATTTTGTATGAAGAGGGCCACCACGGATGCGTATCTGAACAGGGTGCGAGTATATGTGCAAAGCGCGGGTACCCTGTTGCAAATCCTCTCTGACCACGGAACCCAGTTCCCGAGTAAGAAATGGTCACGGGATCTCAGTGCCATGGGGGTGCAAGCCACCTGTAGTTCCATCAGACACCCCGCGTCAAACCCTTGCGAATGAGGTATGAGGGAGATCGGCAGATTCTTGAGATGCTATTGTCATCACAAAAACACGACATGGCCGTATTATGTACCACTCCTAGAGGAGTTGTTAAACTCCTTAACCCACTATTTTACTCTACTTGCACCATATGAAGTCCATCTCGGAATAAGAAGGGAGACTTTCCTAGATCAGCACTTCTCTGAACCAGGGTTGTCGGATATGAAACCTGGTTCCGTGAGCCCTGAGGTCGTCCTGCCATTGTTAAAAAAAAAGAGCCATGCGATTTCTCCAGAAGATGGCAGTTAGTCGTCTTAAACATCAGAAAAGGAAACGTACATTACCTTTCGTACTGGGTGATAAAGTATTATTAAAAGACAGCCCTGTGTCAGACTATTTCAGCAAGGAGACCAAGAAATTATTTCCTCTATATTCTGTTCCCTACATCATCACAAGAATTATCCAGCACAATGCATTTGAGCTAGCAGAGCTGGAAGGAAAACTTAGCAAAGGAGTTTTCAACGCCACACTCTTGAAGAAATGGGTCGAGTGAAACGGCATTTTTCCCCACGGTTTTATGATTCGCGACGGGGATATTATGTTGTTATTTTCGGTATTGTAGTTCCAGCAACATAATATTCGTGTTATCGGCAAGTAAGGTATGAATGTCCGGTGATTTTTACACTAAATCACCTGCAAGTTTTCCAATCTACGTATTTGACATTTTAACGAATGTTTATAGGTTTTAATCAATAATGTTCAGGCCGTACATACACTTCTAACACTTTGTAGTAATACTTTGGCAACTTGAGTAGATACGCAACATATTATCATAGTCTCATAGCAAACCAGATAGTTTATATTTAAACTAATCTACAAATTAATTTAGGTATATTATTATTTAAAAGAAATATTTTAGGCCTAGCTAGAATTTAACAATATATTTTGTTATTAGTATACCAACATTTAAAACAGGGTTGAAAAAGCCTGGGTTAGAACTATTAAAAAAAATGCCCTACCGAGTTTGGTTGTATTGGGATTTATTGACCTTATTTGAGTTTAATTTTATTTAACATGTATTCTAAATAAGTTAACAAATCAAATAAAATAATTTAATAATTATTTGGGATAAACTAAAATATATTTTAATGTATTAAGGAACTAAGAAATAGGAGACACACTAACCACAAACTTTTTTTATGTTGTCTATATAAAACAATTTTTTAAATAGGTCAACTAATTTTTATAAATTGCGTTTACTGAAAAATTATAATTTATGTGGCCATCCATACTTATTCTAAATTTACTCTTACTAGCTCCTAACACATAAGCGTAATTAGTATATGGGCATAAATTACCCGAACGAGAAATGAGACGCAGTGATAAAAAAAATTGCTCCAATAGAGAGACCAGTTATCACCAATCTTAATTTTCAGCCATGTTTTTATAAGCGATACTAATACAAGTGAAAAATGCGTGTCAACACAACTAACATGTTAGTAAACTAATACCACTAAACTTGCATTAGTCCACTAACACCGTGTCAACACAACTAGCATGTTGGTAAGCTAATACCACTAAACTTACATTAGTCCACTAACACCGTGTCAACCCAACTAGCATGTTGGTAAGCTAATACCCCTAAACTTGCATTAGTCCACTAACACCGTGTCAACACAACTAGCATGTTGGTAAACTAAATACCACTAAACTTGCATTAGTACACTAACACCGTGTCAACACAACTAGCATGTTGGTAAGCTAATACCCCTAAACTTGCATTAGTCCACTAACACCGTGTCAACGGGCCTTAAGGGCCTATTCCCCCCTCCAAAAGCCAGTCCACGCCAATATTTCATAAAAAAAAATCTGCTGTTGTGCTCGCGGGAATCACATTTCGTGGACAGTCTGGCTGACTCATGAATCCAACCCACTTTCATAACTAGAGCAATTGAAAAACTGTCGTAAACTATTGCCAGCCAAAATAACTAGTTGTATTATACCCATCACAATACAATTTATCACTTTTAACTTTTAAAACCAATCATATCAAATTGCTTTATATTTGTTTAGAAAGATTTTCATTACTGTTTTAGTACATTTTATTATATCTATTTAAATAATATGCCCAAAACGGTTTTGAGTTCGACACCCTAGTATAAAAATCTTGCTAGTGTAAGGTGAACTTTATAACAAACTTACTTAAATATCAGTGTAAGCTAATTTTTAATTTCTAAAACTAAATCTTCTATTGGTTCTTGGTTGCTTTTAGATATGCACGCGATCTAATTGTTAATCTGATAATAATCTATTTGGCTTGTCAGATCAGGCATAATATCCTGGGCCTGGCTGGATGTAGGTCAACTTATGGTTTTTCCCTAAATGGTTTCACACTATTCTTCCATGCCAATGTGGGTGACTTCCTCTAAATCATACCTACCTCATTCCTAAACTAATAGTTTAATTAGTGTATAGGCGTATAATCCGAACGGGTAGTAAGACGCGGTGCTAAAATAAACTTTTCAAAAAAATAAAAAAATAAAAATTGTTCTTCGTCATGTAAAACACTTCCCAGATAACCATTTAAAAAAAATCATTATTTTCAAAATGCAAAATGCCTTCATTATTCAATTTAACCATGAGTGCAGCTAGAAATTCTGTTCTCCAGGGAAAACTAGGATCCCACCGGCCCTCGGTACAATTATGGTTTTTAAGACAATTTTGACTTAAAACGCGTCCTTTATATCACCTTTAATAATCAATACTTTATAATAATACTATTTTTTTACCCGCCTCGGTGTCCGCATGCTCAAACGTGGTAATCTCGTGTTCGATTAGTCTGCCACGAACGGGGATATCAGGGTTTGAACCAGGTGCAGTATACTGAGGATGGTTATAACTAAATGGTTTCTTACTCTCTCTCTCTCTCTCTCTCTCTCTCTCTCTCTACGCAAGTGCTAGTGCACTGCCTCCTAGTTACACATACCCCATTCCTAGCCGATTAGCTCAAATAGTACATAATATAACCTAATTGGATAGTAATACGTGATGGGAAGAAAATGGTTGGATAGAGAATGGAATTTCCTATCAGGGCCCCTCTCATTGCTATTGACACCAATTCTGTTTAAGAAGCTGTAGCGCCTTAAAAAGCATGTAAACATGGATTTTCCTGAAGAAAATTCCGCACTTCTTCAGGATTTGTTCAAATTCCTCAGATCTGTAGGGTCTAGGCCTATGCACACATATATGGTTAAATAGAGAATTGAATTGCTCTGTGCTCTTGACACAAATTCTTTTTTAGAAGCTGTAGCGCCTTAAATAAACTTGTTAAGAAACGTAAAATTTTTATATTAATATTGTATAAAGCACCTGTATTGTATAATTCATCTAGCTATTCTAGAGCACTCTTTAAAATCTAAGTTAGAATTCAAGTAACTATAAACTTTTCAACTTTGTAATATAGTAACATATTTAGTTCGTTAAAAGCCTGCGTTTTACCCCAAATTAAACGTTTATGTGGGTGTGGAATAGTTCATCCCGGTTTTTCAGTGTGCAAATAATATGGCGTCGTTAAAGTATCTACTGCTGTCAATTGTCATAACAAGAGTATGTAAATACAGGATTGCCAACAAGATTATAGTAGGATTATATATATATATATATATATATATAATATAACAAGCACCTTAATCACAGATATATTCTGTAATGTTTATAAAAATAAATCGGAAAATCCGTGTTTAGATTTTAAAGTAATAAGACAATAAGTAAAAATATTATAATTTTTATATTAATATATAGATAGTGCTGCTCTCTAGTTACCCTGGAATGAGTTAATGATATGTGCTGCTCTATAGTAAACATGGAATGAGTTAAGGCGAGTTTATTCTGCTGCCATCTATCAGACAAATGGTACCGCAATAAATTGGATACAATTCAGGATTCTGTGGGTATAATGAAAATATTTCTAGTGAATACAATTCAGACTTTTTATTTGTGGCGCTCGTTTAAGAAAATGTCTGAATGGCTACCATTCAGAATTGATACAATTCATGGTTTGGTGGATATTATGAAAATGGATACAAATCAGACAGTTTATTTGTAATGTGTGTTTAAGAAAATGTCTGAATGGCTACCATTCAGAATGGATACAATTCAGGATTTTGTGGATATAATGCAAATAATTACAGTGGATACAAATCAAGATTTTTTTAAAAGTCGTTTATTTGAAAACTGTCTGAATGGAGACCATTTATAATGGATACAATTCAGGATTTTGTGGGTATTATGATAATGGATACAAATCAGACTTTTTATTTGTGGTGCTTGCTTGAGAAATGTCTGAATGGCTACAATTAAGCTCCCCCGGTATATCCTATGTTAATGTAAGCTCGGAAGTTTCAAAATAACTAGAACAACCCTCAACTATGTTAACATTTTCTTTTGGGACCTCATTTAAAAATATAAATACAGCGCTTAATTCTTTGAGGAGGTTAGATAGCTGCCAATGACCACTTACCTCCTTGTCGTTTAAAACGTATTTGAAAATGAGTTGAATCAAAACTTGCATACATTAAAAACATAAGTAATTGAAAATGTACGTTTTTTTTATTGTTAAGGTGTGAATATAGGAAACGTCAAAAAGGTCCAGTTGTTTTGAACTTTTTATAGCAACACATTTTATTGGCCAAGATAAATCACATATTTCTTCAGTACAAACATAGAACTTACTTTTCCTCATATGGTGATATTAACAGGTTCTTGTTGTTCATGTTGTTGTTTTGATGCCATGCAATTTTTTTTTGGTCCATCAGAGACAATACTCAGTTGTACATAAACTCTTTTCATGATCCCCTTGTTGTAGAAATGTATATTTTATAGGTCTTTTTTGGTCAATTTTTTGCCATTTTATATTTTTATGTCATTTTTCTTGCTTTTTTTGTTTAGTAAGTCACTTTTTAGCATTTTTTTTGAAAGAACATTTACTTTATAGCAAGTCCTTTAATTTTAATTTTAGCTCCATGATTATGATGCGCTGATTTAGCACCGAAACATGTCGGAAAATTAGAGTTCCTGTAACCATCATCAACACGGGAACACTGTTAAAAGGAGTAAGGGACGTCAATTCTTCCAAAAAAGACTTAGATACATGGTTATATAATTCTGTATAATATCTTAAATTAAATAAGGTTTCTAATCAATGTAGCCCACACTATATTAGTTTATCTTATCTCCTCCACTTTTATTTTTAACTGGTGTAATCGATCTTACCCCTCCATTTAACTTATTTTAATATTTATGTAATCTGTCACCTTATTTCAAATAATTGTTATTTCTCAGTATATCATATCACCCTATTCAACTTTTTTAACTACTCTGTCTCACTGTATTTAATGATTTGAATTTTAATTTTCACTTTATTATTCTGTTACTTTGTTCCACTTATAACATTTATTCTATAGCTTAGCTTATTATTTTTAACTAAGCCATTATATTTGTTATGACCATATTACACTTATTGTTTTGTTTAAATTCTTGACTTGCAGGTTTATTTATAAATATTGTCAACCATATATTTTTAATTCGTTTTACTAGCCCCCTTTGACTCATATTATTTTATATGTTTTTATTTAACCTAAGATTCTTATTAAAATAAAATGATTTTAACGCATTAATTTCACTTTCCATTAATTTAACTTCTTAGCTTTTTCTTTCTCGTTAATCTTTTTATCAATAACTATCTTTAGTTTTAATACATTTAAAATTGTTTTAAAATGACTCTAAAAGGTTATATAAATATATATGTATGAATTATTGGTGCTTTGTTAAAACATGACTATTCAAACATCAGATATTTTACCACACACTTGTTGAATGAAGAAGATAGTGTATGAGTCCAAATTATATTTGTACCCCTTTACCTGCGTGCAAATTACACATTTCTGGTGAGACCTTTACTACACTTAAGTTGTAAAGGGTTTCAAGGGGATGGGAGAGCAATTTTTAAGAGTTCAAATGAACTTTGTAACATCTTTACATTCCTGATGAGTCATTCACTATACCATGTCTGGAAAGAGCTGCAAATGGATGAGGAGCTATCACTTTTAGAGCAGGTATTTGTATTTAAATGCTAAGTAGAACACATGATTTTAGCTGTCAAAAGATTTTAAATGAATAGTTTCCATTTAAAAAGTCCACGTTATATTTATTCGTTTTCAATCATTTTATGTGTATTTATAATGTTTTAAACCAAACCATCTAAAGAGAGTCATTTGAGGCAAATTATTATTGAATTTGGAGAGGTTATATTTTTCTAGAGCGTGTGAAATACTTTTCTGTAAAATATGTGAAGTGAAAGGGCTGGCATCAGATAAAAGATTTAACCATTCAACATCATATCAGCCCAAACAAACATGTCCGTGGTACCCAGAATATCAATAAAAAGAAAACCTTTCAATTATTACTTGCACAAAATGCATTCACGAATCAAGAAAATTCCTCAACATTTTATAAATATTTGTGTGACGTTCTGGTGTCTGCGAACATTCCTTTGTGGAAACTGAGCAATGTTAAACTAAAGGATTTCCTGTGACTGTAGACATTCTATTCCAGACGAGTCCACACTAAGGAAAAACTGGAAATGGACAGACCAGAAGAGATATTTTTGCTTACGTTTATAATGTAAATCTTGATTCTTGTAATAAATATATCATATTATGGAATTTAAATCAATTTTTTAGGTAACTTTTTGAAAATTAAATGTTAATATTGAGAGTTTTTAGCGTCATATTATAGGTAATTTTGTTGTTGTTGCAATTATAGGGTCATCAAAATCCGGGCCCTGTTAATGAGCATAGTGGCATTAGATGAAAAACTTTTTAAATGAAGATAAAAAGTTTTCACTAAATTCTCGACACCATTGACGAATATTTAACAACTGTTGAAATCACCATGAAGAAAATTAAGCTATATATATTTACTAGATAATTATTTGGTTTATTTTAACCCCCAAAAAAGTTTTGCTCTAATAATTGCAAAAACACTTACCTTAACTAACATTCCCTACACCCCTCCTACCCCCTTATTCTTTAGAACTTCTTCCCTCCATTTTGGCGTGAATGGACTCAAACCACCGTTTAAATAATGGGTTTCTGAGCGTCTGATTGTTCAACTAGACATCCTCGTTTAATCGTAAACGATTTATTTGTAAGATAGATTGAAACTGGCTTGATTAGGCAAGCCACTGATTATGTGACCATACTTCACTGAATGTTCTTTTAATTCGACTCAACCCCTCGGAGAGAGAAGTATTGAGATAGTCAAAAAAATCGAAATCGAGATAAATGTCGATGTTTCCTGACCTCCTGAAACAGAAAAAGTTGTTTTCACGATGCATTTTTTTCTACTATACGTCTGTATCTAGGACTAAAGCAGAAATTGTTGGCCAATTTGGGATAAAACCTTGTATAGGGCTTTGATAAGGATCTACCAAGGAGTATATGAAATTAGATATCTAACCCTATAATTATTGGTTTTTACTAAAGGGAAAAAGTTGAAAGACTCGATTTTATCGAAATTTATTTTAATGATTCTGAATACAATTTGTATCCAGGCACTTTTTGGCATTGCAAACAAAATTGAATTTTTCATTTTACCCATGAAAATGGCTTTTAGTATACTTTACATCAGTAGAAATTTCCAATTTTAGTCATATTGCTGCAACTATTTGTAATATGATAACTTTTTGTTTGAAATTATTTTTACCAAACCAATAGTTTCTGAGCTACAAGAAAATATGTGTATTATTTCATGGAGCTCTTTGAAAATTGTGATGTTGATTGTTATGCTCTTTGGTGGCTACAGAAGTTTCTCTTTTCTCAATATTTCTGTAACAATGTAAATAATTTCATTCATGATATTTGATGGAGTATTTACACAACAATGTATATTATTTTGTTCCACAGATCTTACGAATTTTGAGTAAATATTTCTATTTTAATATAATAGTGTTAGAAAGTGTCTGCGGTGCAACGTACCATCTATATTAATGAAGTTTGTTTGTTTGTCATGAGCGTTGCGCGATATCTATCACACAGAGAGGGCTGACATTCTAAAATTAGTAGTATTATTGGGTGGACCACGGAAAAGTAGCCCGCCTCCTATATCCAGCCTCACTCTGAATTGGAGGAAGTCAATCCCCCTCCACCCATATTGTGATATGAAGAATGAGTCAATAAATCTTTAGACAAGCAGTTCACTTGCTCATACTTCATGTCACAATATGGGTGGAGGGGGATTGACTTCCTCCAATTCAGAGTGAGGCTGGATATAGGAGGCGGGCTACTTTTCCGTGGGCCACCCTGTAGTAGTAGTATAAGCCTTGAAGCTGACCTTTTTTAGATTTTTTAATTAATTAAAAACTTGTTCTGAAGAAATAAAATGAAGCGATTTTTTTCAGTCTGATTAAACAAAAAAAACATTGCCCGGGGTAGCCACGCAATTCATTGCATTGCTACCCCAGGAAACGTCGGGTACATCTGCTAGTCTATTTTATTATAATAGTAGTATATTATTTATCATTGTTGATTTTCCATCCCCGAGTCAAGCTTCTAGTACATTTCCTCTAAGAAACCCTCGCAATAAATTTAATAACCTTCGTTTTGAACGAAATGCTGTAAGATTTTGATAGAAAGAAACGCTCAGAGAAAAATATTTTTTTTGACCATCACTGATAACAATTCTCCATAAGTCTATTATTAGTTTTATTTTATAGATATATTGATAATATTTATCAAAATATGTGACAGTTGCGTATAACAATTTTTGAAGTACGAATACATTAAATTAGGTCTAGTAACTTTTCTAACCATCAGATAAGTTTTTACCCATGAAAATAGAACTGTACCAATAAAACAACTTCCAATCCATCCTCCCTCCATCCTTATCCCCCATTTTATATAAAAAATAAAAATAATACGCAACATCAACAGACGCGATTCGCGACAAGGTTGATATTTTCCAACGGTGCGGTGGTTCAATATTGTGTTTCAGTGAGAGTAATAACACTTTCATACGGTCCCGAAACACGTGCTACGCTGTGAAACTTTGAGTTTATACAATATACGATTCGGAGCTCACCCTAATCTTCCCACCCTTACACTAGCCCTATTATTCTCTTGTAACAAAGTTTCTCCATTGATCCTCTCTCTCTCTCTCTTTGGGAACGCCTGTGCAGTTACATGGTTACGTCTAAATCAAATAATATCTTACACATTAATGAACTCTCATTGTGCTTAAGTTTGTGGGGCGTCTTCCCCAAACCCTTAACTGATTATGAACCTTCTTTTCCGTATTGAAACAAATGTCAGGATTAAGTATTTTTTCCAAACAGATCACCTCGTTTTAATCTCCATTTGGTTTATATGTATACATATTTGAATATAATTATTATAAGTATAATCTAAAATTACGGTTATGGGATGAGGTTAAGTAAAGTAAAACTTAGAAGAAAGTACTTGCATTTACGTGGAGAGAAAGTGAGAAACCGGCCAGGTAAAAGCCCGACTGTGTTTGTATGTTGACCTCTCTGTCACCGACAAACCAGACTAAATGAGCTTGACATTTTGTCCGCGTGCTCACAGTGCCTTCTTTACAAATATGCTACGCAACGTATTTTCCCCTCTCTCCAGCCCCCTAACGAGATGTTATTGTCCCCTATCCTCCCACTTGCTCCAAGTATTACAGCCTACCATTTCTCTCCCCACATTTATAGTCAGGACTTAGGAGTCAAGCTAGTTTTTATTTGATAGAACTTATTTCTTTATTTGTTAAATAACTTTGGACTCTTCCCAAGAACTCAAAGTTAGAATAAAGTTGGGTAATATTGGTGGAGGGTCTGGCGAGAGGTTTTGAAGTAAGAAATATGGACAAGAAGTTTTACGGTTCCTTGGCACAGCAGTTTTATTAGTTTATTTTATTTTGAAAACTTAAAATTAAACTTTATGACAAATGGTTATGTCTAACCATAGCCTATAAACTTATATAGAAATTAAATTTAGAATAAAGCTCTCAATTTTGGTATCCAATACTAATACATTTTTGTACTGAATTCATAACAAATTGATCACTAGATATAATCTCTATGAGAACTTGCACGGCTAACATTGGGAAAAAACTTTGCCATTATCTTGTTTTTGTGTGGTCAATCGTCCTTTAAATCTAAGATAAGTTATTATAATATTGCCAATAGCTCCTTCTTACTCCGGAACCAACTTTCTATTTGGATGAAGGCCGAGAGAAATTAAAGATAAAGCTTTACTCTATAACACCTGGAGTTTCCTCAGCAGTGATGTATATGTAGTTTACCTTATGAACGAACATTATTGATGTTATTAACAAGGCTATGAGAAATTACTGAGTCTCGCGTGAAATTTAAAGACAGTGCAGGCATATTTTCCAGAGATGTTCAGATACACATTTAGTTGGAATATAAATACCAATATTCTAACATTCGCATAGTGAAAAGAAAATGTATTATATGTTTAAAAAATAACATAATTGATTTCTTATTATATTAGGAAAGGGCTCAAAGAAAATCAACCTCTGTTTAATTATTCGTATAGTCTTACTCTTGATTTTTTTAATATGGTGAATTTTCCCAAAATTTCCATCACAGTTGCTTTCAAAGATATTTTACTTTGGTGTTAACATTGACAACTCCAAAAACACGCATATAAAGAGTTATTGTCATCACTCATCATATTTATAGTAATAATTACTATGCTGTATTGGAATCGAAGTTAAAAAGTTGACTACAATATATTACAAATATCTGCTCTTAATTTGAATATAATTTAACTGTAATAATTTTTTCGACATTGAGAAAATAATTTGTTGAAAAAGATATTTAGTAACATTATTTTAGGTCTGCCTATTTTAACCCTCAGATACCTATATTATAACAATTGTTCCACCGAATCTATTAATTACATGAAAGTTGCCGTAGTAAATTCAGTTCAAGTTTATATGTGGAGTTAGAAAGAAGAAAGTTGGCATTAGTACCGCGGTAAAGTAACAAGACGAATTAACAAGTCAACATAAGCTGACTTTACTAACGGGGACCACCTCGGTAAGAGAGACTATTGCCGTGCAGACGTTCAGATCTAGTGCAATATTTAATTCTATGGTGTGTTACTTCTAAATATGGATTGCGCCGATATAAAGTCAAAAGGTTCCGACAAGGATATTTTTCCTTAACAACCCTATATTTTAAGTTTTATTTACATGAAAAATGTGTGAAAATGTAAGATTAACCCATATTCAACGAATTGTTAAGTACATTTTCAGAGCTATACGATTAGGCTTGATGTAAAATGCGATTAGGATTTATGTAAAAGAGATTTATATTTAGCCTCCCTTTAAAAGATATTGTCGTTTTTTGATAGGATCAAAACATACATTTTAAGATACACTGGTCAACAAATTGAAACTATTTTTCTGTATCCGGTTTGTAAATGGGTGATTATAACTAATTTTCGGGTGCTAAATTTAGTGGAAAAATCAAATTCTCTCTGTTACGTCACATTTCCAAGATACTCAGCACTAATACAAACACAATAATACATTAGCAACTATTTACCATTTTAAATACAAACAAAATATATCCCTCAAAACTCACCTATGTTTTCTTGATAGCGTAAAAAAACTCATTTAAACCAACAAAAAGGACTAAAATAAACCACATTAAGCCATGATAATAATATTTACAAAGTTTATTGTAAATTTTATTTGAAAAACCAATTTAAACCAATAAAAAACTCTAAAATAACCCACATTAAGCCATTATATTAATATTTACAAAGTTTAATGTAATTTTTCTTTGACAAAATGGGATGACGATGCTTTTCTTTTGCAATGTGTTTCATCAGTCTCTCTAAAAAGAAACCAACAATAATCGCTCATCATCGAAGGGTTCTAGTATCCTTGGTAACGATGATCCATGGTCAGGATATCTTGATGAAAGCGTTCATCCTGTTCGTCACTAACAGCGCCACAATTTTTTGGGAATAAGACACGATGCAAGTGTAAAAAGTGAATTTTTAGTGACATTATAAACCCCATGTTCTTGTAATTGTCCAATAGACCACTCACGATGGAAATATTGATCATTTCTTCTGTTGCCCAAAAAGCCGTAAACAATGGATTTGAAAGAGGAACAAGCAGCTAGCTCGATATTAATTTGTAAGCTTAGCATCAACAATTCCCTAATTTGGGGCCCAATAAATATACCTTCTTTTAGCTTTTCTTCACTAAACTTGGGAAACATTATTTCCAAATGATTAAATGCTTGACCTTCTTTTTCAAGAGCTTTTACAAAGTTCTTCATCAAGCCTAACTTCATATGAAGCGGAGGCAAAATGACTTTACTCGGCTTAACCAATGAAGTAAATTTCACATTTTCCTTTCCATCAATGTATAATTTCCTCATAGGCCACTCCTTGACTTTGTAGTGGTTCTTGGTGTCTAGGCTGTCCCACAAGCACAAAAAAGCAAAACAAAAACAGGATTTTATAAATCCACCCTGTAAACCTGTAAGCAGTGCGACAACTTTAAAATCACAGTATATCTGCCACTCCCAATCTTTATATTGGATTCCCTCCATCAGCAAAGCTATACATTCATAAGTTTCCCTCATGTCCACTGCATGCACCAAAGGCATTGATGGAAGTCTGTTTCCATTATGCAATAGCACTGCTTTTAAGCTTGCTTTAGATGAATCAATAAATATTCTACACTCATGTAGATTATGTTGAACAACCAACTACATCATCAAACCATTCACGTCTGTGCACACACACACATTGAATTATTCATTTCAAATTATCCAGACAAACAGCTATTTCTTGGTCTATAATATGGAATCTTTGTACCTTGCTATAGAAGGTCCCATTGTTGCAATCTAGAACCCAACAGTTCAGTTAGTTGTTTAGAAAGTTTCAAATCACGGACAAAATCGTTCAGTTCCTTCTGTTCTATGAGGTGAGGTGATCTGTCGTTAGTTTCAGGGATGTACTCTTCCAAAGATCGTGCATCTTCTGATTCACTTTCCTCAGATGGCTCTGATGTAGTGGTTTGCAAGTGACAAGCACCAACAGGTAAGCCTTCCCCATGAGGCACAGGAATATGAACTGAAGAAACATTAGGTTATTTAATTGTATGTTTAGTTTTACTGGAATGTCCTGCAATATTTGCCAGGCAAAAAAAATAACAGTCCATAAGATCTTTTGGACCTCACCAAACCATTGGAACAGCAAACGGCATGGCTAGGTGGTTTCTTTTCATCCATTCTACAAGGGTAGCTCTGCAGATTATGCAAGCAATATGAAGGGCAAAGGGCTTAGCCTGATCTCCAAGAGCACAATCAAACTACAGTTTATAAGCCTTCTTAACTGAGTCAATGATTGTACTTATTTGGGTTTTTGGAGTGAACTTACCAAATAAATATCAAAAGTTATCGGGGTGGTTCACACAACCACGAATTTTACCAGTTGCCATTACGTTAAGAACACTTTACAAACTATAACCTAAAAATATCAGAATGTCTCATTAGTTCACACAGGAAAGCAAACACACACAATAACACAAACTAAGGTATCAATAAAGAGAAATATACAAAGTGAATAACACCATCCAAGTTTCAACACGCACTAAACAGCAGGGCTAACGTGGCTAGCTGAGTCACTTCTAACGGCCAATGGCAGCACCATTCCCCCTCAACTAAATTTCCCTGCAATATAGTGACTATTTTTAGAACTTATTTCATCATATATTGCATCAAAATACAGAGCGCAACCAGCATAGTCAGTGATAATTCATGAAACAAAAAGAGAACACAAACAACACAAAGATCTAGAAATAATGATAAAATAACAGTAAAAATCTCAAATATCTTAAAAACCTTACGTGTCGAGCATTTCCAAAGGCAGATTCGAATTCTACAATATAAATACATATTAAATGATATATCACACACCAGATGAAAAATGGCTGTTAACAAGTGATTAGATAACTAGCAACGAGTTTTCCTCTTTACCTTGAGATGAGATGTTCCATAGTTGTCTTTATTCACATTCTTATTGGCTTGAGAAGGTGTGGTTGAAGTTTAACATGGTAAACTAGTATATGCTTCGACAGAATAGAGAGGTAGTTCTAAAAAAAATACAGGCCATTGTATTTCAAGCCGTGTGACTTGACAGCGATTGATACTTTGTCGCTGACCGAGTCGGCCGCTATTTCTAGATCACTAAGCAAAGCGGATCGGACTATCCTTAGACTAAATAATATTATTATTACTATTACTATCATCACCGCGTCTTACTACCTATTCGGGCTATACGCACTTACGCTAATGTGTAATGGTAGGATGATTGTGAGATGAAATGGAGGACCTACATCTTAACGTGGAATCCGAACCAAGGTGGAGGCCTGGCATTCCACACATTCACAAGTTGCGATTAATACACGTCTTGTTAGAAGTGAAGGAAGAGTTTGGCAATCAGTAGACTAAATTTATAAATATATAGGTAGCCACTTGTGAGTAGCCCATTCCTGCACATATAATACCTAACTTATGTAGGCCATATAACTCGAACAAGACTTAGCGTAGTGGTGCGGTTTTATGTAACCTTAATTAGAAGACAGTGGAATTGAGACAAGTAATATCATTTTAATACATTTAAAAAATCGACAAGATTGAAAAATAATAATTTGAAAATGAACAAATTATTAAACTGATCCCAATCTTATTGTTGTCAAATTAAATTTCAGAATGAATTCCGCCTATGATACTGGTTTCTTAAATTTATAGATGTTTCAAATGTGGTGAAGTAATGTGTTATGTTGCTAAGATTTTTCTCTAAAAAATATATATTCTAAAATTTGAATACTATTAAAAAAAACACACGTAGTAAGTTCACGTTTGTTTGACTTTTAGATATTTATTTTAACTTCTTACTAGTATATTAGGATTCTGCGAGAAAGGAGATTTTAGAAACTACAAACGTATTTTATTGCGACCCCCTGTGATGAATTTTACTTTAGTAATGTTATTATTTTATAGGTCAATATATCGGTGACCTGGCGGTCTAGGGGTAAGGTGTCAGACTTCTGTGCTGGCGGCCGTGGTTCAATCCTCGGTCCCGGCACAAATTTATCTGATTACCAAACCCTTCCTTCACCTCTGACAAGACATCTTGTGAATGTGGGGAATGCCAGGCCTCCACCATGGTTCGGATTCCACGTTAAACTATAGGTCCTACATTTCATCTCACAATCACCCTACCATTACACATTAGCGTAAGTGCGTATAACCCGAACGGGTAGTAAGACGCGGTGCTAATAATAATAATATAGGTCAATATACTAATATCCATCAATATTAATATACTATCTATCCAAGGTTAGAGATTAGTATAACATAACTTGACGTATGAATACACACCATAGACTTGTTTTATTAATTTTGGTAACTGCAATAAAAGGTAAATTTATTTATAAATAAGACAGTAGTCCTATGCAACCTTTTAAATGAAAATAGTACAATTTCTTAACCGAAGAAACTGAGCTTAAATCCTATCGATTTTCGGTAAGTTGTAGAGCTTGTCAAGTCTTCTGCACAGCAAGTAAAGTTAAGTCGAGGATTTCACATGTTACTATACTTCACCTTAGCTTGGCGCATTTTCCGTCATCCCAGATAAATAAAAACCATAAATACCTGAACTAATTCAAAAACAACTGACGTTCAACGTAATAAATATAAATTAGTGTTACGTTACAGATATTTTTGTTAATTTTTTTTTGGGAACCGCCAATAATACAATCTGTTATTTATTTTATTAAAATAAATTGTTTGTTGAAAGCATCTGGATTTTATATACTTTGAAATTATATGACTATTACAAAAAAGTTTTCTTAAGACGTATATAAAATGGGTATAGGCAAACAGTGGTATGAGAGAGTAGGCTTTATGTTTATGGAGAAGAAGAAGAAGAAGAAGAAAAAAGGGATCATAGGGAGTTTGTAAATAAAGAGCCTAAAATAGTCAAATATTATTGGCTAGGACGTTACTGGAAGCTCCAAGGTCACACGAGTCAGGGTAAGGGTGGATTTAAAAATCTATGTGAAATAAGTAAAACAAGAATATTTTCATGCTATATTTGTAAACTTTATAAATTTCCCCATGTTTTCATGCCACCACATTAGGGAGCCATTTGTGGGGGAAGTAAAAGTGGTACACCATTTGTGGGAAAAATACCTCGATAAGCCTAGCCTGGATTCAAACCTTTCCACACAGTACTAAACTAGTTTTCAATTTGTTATTTCGATTTATACACGAAATTTAATATCAACATAATATGTCAGACACGCTTGAAATAAATCTACAGTTTGATTTAGTTAAGAAAGAACTTTTTTTCGATAGCTATAAAAGTTACTAAAAATAATGTTCATATATATATACGCAAGGTTTTGTGATCTATTTTTTTATTTATTTATATTTATTCGGGTTATAAGCTTAAGTACTAATTACGCAAATGGCTTAGTAATTGGGAAGGTTGAATTTAGAGGAAGTGAACCAAAATTTGCGTGGAGGGAGGGTGGAAAACCATTTATGAAAGTCACTCTCAGTTCACCCGACCGAGATTCAAACCTCTGGCTCCCCGTCCTTGGCAGTCTAGCTCAACACAACTAGCGTGTTAGCCAACTATGTCAACGAGGTGTGTTTCTAAGATCTTAAACTACCACTTTTCATAGATATTATAAAAACGATAAAACTGTTCTAATAATAAAGTAGATTATATTAATGTTGACTGAAAAATAAAATATTTAAAAAATCAAGGTTCTTCATATTAGAAAGAAACCCTCAAATCCCGATTCAAATGAGAGCTAATTCAATACCAAGATGAAATACTTTGGCATCTTTTCAAAACTCGTTGTTTATTAGGACAGTGAAGGTGGAAGTAAATATTCATTTAATCTTGAATTAGCTTTCAACACTCACATGAATGTACACTAATCTGCGCACAGATTATAAACACGCACCGAAATCATCAATTCTCGTGACGACAGCAGGTTCTTCTAATCATTCCCTGACGTGGATTAAAACAAATAAATACAGTAGACTAACAAGATGTGTGGCAAATTTCCTATTTATATCCTTTCCCATAGCGTTGTCCACAACTTCTAAATAGCTAAACTCGAGTTACAATTGATTGACTTTAATGGTGATGGTTGAGTTCGAGGCTCTGCTGTTCACATGATTGTGAGAAAATTGTATCTTTATTTTTAAATCTTTAATACAACTTTAACGATAATGAGGACGGGTATTTACGTAGGAAAGTGGGGAATTAGATATATATTGGATTACATAAAGCATTTATCTATTTATTAACTTCAAGTCCAATGTCGTCAATAAATTTAAAAAAATACATGAGATAATGAATAAATGAATTGTGGACTTGCTCAGACAAAGAAAAAGGAAAAAAAATAAAGTGATTACAATATTTGGGTTCTCAAAACAACAGTTACCCTTCTGCTACAATATCTCAGAGTAGAAATTTAAAATAAAATTAAATCTAATATTACAAAATAATTAAGCACGGGACTCTCTCGGGACCTCTGAGTCATGTTGTGAAAAATGTATCTTTACCTTCAATCTCCTCAAGAACATTAAAACAATTAAAACTAAAATAAGGACATTGTATTCGTCGAAGTCGTTATGGAAAAATAATCAAATACGTTTCTTTCTAGAATTAATGTTGAAATAAACAAAATGTCTACAAGAAGAAAAATGTTAAGTTAGTGAAGTAAACTATTATTTATGTTAACCTTTGAACTTTGAGTATTAAAATGTTAATCGTTGAATGCAGTCTAGTCGATGTTATAGTATCCAACAAAAGATGAATCACAATTTAGGTTGAGGGTTAATATCAATTTAAAAATTTAATTTAAATTTAATTTAAAAAAAAAATTGTATATTTATTTTTTCTTAGGTCAAATCGGGAGTTATACCTTGTCTAGGCCCGCGAATAAATATATTGTTGAATAGAGGATAATTGGGACCGTCACGGCTCAGTTCTGTGCTCTTAACACAAATTTTGTTTTAAAAGCTGTAGCGCCTTAAACAAAACGTGTAAACGAGGAATTTCATGAAAAAAATCCCGTACTTCCTCAAAATTTGGTCAAATTGCACACTTATATGGTTAAATGGAGAATTGAATTACCTATCAGGGTCTTGCTCTGTGCCCTTGACACAAATTATTTTTTAGAAGCTGTAGTGCCTTAAATAAACTTGTTAAGAAACTTAAAATTTTATATTAATATTGTATAAAACACCTGTTACCTTAAATTAACGCAACATAAATGTAAAATCTTATATTAATATAGTATAAAACACCTGTATTGTATAATTCATCTAGCTATTCTAGAGCACTCTTTAAAATCCAAGTTAAAACTCATGTAGCTATAAACTTTTCAATTTTGTAATATAGTAACATATTTAGATCGTTACAAGACTGCATTTTACCTCAAACTCCCCAAAATAAACGTTTACGTGGGTGTGGAATAATTCAACCCTGTTTCTCTATGTGCAAATAATATGGCGTCGTTAAAGTATCTACTGCTGTCAATTGTCATAACAATAGTATTTAAATACAGGATTGCCAACAAGATGATAGTAGGGCTATATATATTTAGAACAAGCACTTTAATCACAGTTATATTCTGTAATGTTTATAAAAATAAGTAGGAAAATCCGTGTTTAGAATTTAAAGTAATATGACAATAAGTAAATATATTATAATTTTTATATTAATATAGAGATAGTGCTGCTCTCTAGTTACCCCGGAATGAGTTAAGGATAAGTACTGCCCTCTAATAAACATGCAATAAATTAAGTCGAGGTTCTTCTGCTGCCATCTATAATACAAGTGGTACCGCAATTAAATTGATATAATTCGGGATTCTGTGGGTATAATGCAAATATTTCTAGCGGATACAATTCAGACTTTTTATTTGTGGTGCTCGTTTAAGAAAATGTCTGACTGGCTACCATTCAGAATGGATACAGTTCAGGATTTGATGGACATTATGAAAATGGATACAAATCAGACTTTTTATTTGTATTGCGTGTTTAAGAAAATGTCTGAATGGCTACCATTCAGAATGGATACAATTCAGGATTTTGTGGATATAATGCAAATAATTACAGTGGATGAAAATAAAAGAATTTTTGTTAAAGTCGTTTATTTGAAAACTGAATGGAGACCATTCAGAATGGATACAATTCAGGATTTTGTGGGTATTATAATAATGGATACAAATCAGACTTTTTATTTGTAGTGCATGTTTAAGAAATGTCTGAATGGATACCATTCAGAATGGATACATTTTAATCGTCTCGATACACCTCAGCGTGAGGAGATTTTCCTCCAAGTAGGTGTGCTCTTTAAATTTGTTCGAGAGATATTTTAAATGTTTCTAACATTATATTTTTTTGTTAGTAAACCATTTGTACTCTCTAAATTAACAATCTTTGTTCTTAAATAAACTTTTCAATGGACTTTATATAGTATTTTAATATATTTGTAAAGCATCATTAATTTACTTCAATAAATACATTTAAGCTATTTTAATAATAATTAAAACGTTAATAAAGTCTCCAGCAATGTTTATTTTAAAACAATTTTCTTAAAGAGAGTAAAAATGGTTTCCTGGTTTTAAAAAATCAATGTCGAACACCATTCAAACTCGCTTGAACACCTATAAGCTACAGTCCATTTTCATTGGAAAATGAGAACTTCCTTAGTCCAAACTATCGATAATATTGTATTACATTATATTATTAGTGTTATTTTATAGGTAATGATAATATCTTTAAAAAGTGACAGCTTCATATCATGTGACCTAATATCTAGTAGATTTTCGAGACTTGGTATAGGCCTACATACAAATCTACCAACTCACAAACCAATCTGGTATAGGTCAATCATGGTAGCTTTGTCCTTTTTTAACAATAGTAAATTTATTGAAAATAGCTATAGATTCCTCCGTCACGCGGATATATCTTGTCACGTTTGATAACTGAGGTTAACAAAATTTGATTTTAAAAGAGTGGTCCAACATATTTGTGAGGGGGATGAAAACAAAACGAGTTTTGAATATATTTTAAACTGTCATTAAGTTCAAGGAAAGCGCTTCCATTTGTAATACCTTAAGGCTGCTAGTAACAAAAGACAAGACACAACTCTTTTGAAATGTCACTTTCCAAGAGTAATATGGTTACGTTATAAATGAGGAAAGGACGCCGAGAAACTTAGGAACGTGAACTTAAGGTTTGCCAAGCCTATATAAAAGTCTTAGCTAGTCTTAAAACTATGAAATTATTAATTTATCGATGCATTTACCAGTTTTTGAGATATGTTTGAAAAATATTGTGTTCTTTCAAATAATAGTTCATTACTGGAAGTGTTATTTTTGTTGCCAAGCTAAACAAATGAATTATTTGATCTTGAAGTTATGGTAATGAAGTCTTACAGCTTTGATGGACATGATGTTAATATTGTAAACCACCTCAGTGGCGTAGTAAGCTAACCCGCTAGTTTAGTGTTGAGCTAGACTGCTGAGGACGGGAATATTGAGGATCGAATCTCATTCGGGCTAACTGGGGGTGGTTTTTCCTAAATGTTTTTCCAATCTCCTTCCATGAAAATGCGGGTTCAACCTTCCCAATTCCTAACCCATTAGCGTAACTAGTACTTAAGCGTATAACTCAAACGGATATCTCATCGTCACTTCCCTGACAGCGGGATAGAGGAGAGATTCACTAAATGCAAGAGGTATTTTGGTTTCATCATACTTCTCAATTGTTGATTTATTGTGTCTTCTTTCACCTCAATCTATAAATATCATTTGAGAGTCTTGTTCTGTTTAAATACGGATGAAATGACTTTTCTTAGGCCTGCAAACGTAGGTGAGTTAGCTAAGTCAATATATTTAATTTAAATAAACCATTATCTTACTTGTCATCGAATAAGTTAATTATAAAAACTTATAGAAAAGTTTTGTATTTTTATAACGGATGAAGACCACGATAGCCTAAAACGTTTATTATAGCAATAATTAATAACAACCCACACTAGTATACACATAGATGTTTATTCTGCATATGTTGGAAGGTTGGAGCTCAAATATCGGACGTGTGTACATAAGTATTTCTTAATTGGCTTTTCTCTCTCCTCAACGAAAATTCGGGAAACACTCAAAATTATATATATTTTTCATTCCTTAACCAATAGATTAAATATGTTTATAGGCCAGGTGAGTAGTAAAATGTGAAGAGGGGAAGTTTAAAACCATAAATAAATAAATAGTATTTTGTAACTTTATTCTGTGGTTGCATGGTATAAGGTGTCACTCTCGCAAAATATTAGACTGCCGATAACTGGGAGATCGTTGTTCGATCCCAATTTAGTGTACTGATGGTGGTTTTTCTAAAATAGTTTCCCACTCTCCCTCTCAACGCAAATGCGGGTAAACTTCCTCTAAACTCAATCTTACTCTTACCTAACCCATTAGTGTAATTAATATATAAGCGTATAACCCGGACAGGTTGTTTAATAAACTGAATAAAAATGTACATAGTAAAAAGTGACCACACCAAAGGAAATCCTAGGAAATGACTATTTCGTTGAGTCTAGTTTTATAACGTAGAAAGAACTTATCAAAATGTATGAAGAAGATTAATTTGTAAATTATTAGAGTGTTTGAATCTTTTAGAAAGCAGCTTAAAATTGATCGTAGACACTAATACATGTTTATAATTCGTAAATAAAGGCAACCATTCAATTAAAAACATCATCCAATAAGTCATTACATAGTTTTTTATATTCTATGTTAGACCTAAAAAACAATCTAAGTTGTATTCTTCTACTGCTTATTATATAAGTAATAATTATTTAGTTTTACCAACGGTTATTTCTTAATTTTTATGTATCGAAAGCTCTTGGGTTCAATTTGATCACTTACTAAATTTGGATGATCAGTGAATCTGGAATTAAATTTTTCCGGATAGTACTTTTTATTAATTCATAATGTGGTTCTTATCTTTAATTTAGAGGTAAATTATTTATTGAAGATGCTTTAAAATCTATATTGTAGTTTTCCAGAAAATAATAATATGCAAATTGTATTTTACAAGCTTCAATGATGTTATTATCACATGAAAACCTTCCCACACACTTTAACGTGAACATCGTTATATGAATTTAATCCTAGTTTTATATCATCAAATAGAGGACAACTTTAAACGGTTATTTTTCATAAACCATTTTTATTTTAATCTTCAAGTGAGCACTTTCCACGCCATGCTACGTTCAAGACAATTATCTTTTACCTGCACACACAAATTTTCCCAATTCTAAAAGCTTTTTTGAGTATTGGGTTAAACTTGCAAAAGGATTTTACGTGATCCAATGAAGGTTTTGACGTTACTTCTAATATAATGTTTTTCATCATTTTTTTTTATTGGAGAAGTATTTTGGTTATTTGTAAATTCAAAAGGTGACAATTTGTTTTACTATAAGTTGTGCTGGCATTATTTCGGTTGGGGTTAAAGTGAGTCATTCACATTAATTTAAGTAATGAATTAACTATAATAGGTTTAGCTTTTTCCGACGCCTTAGCTCAGTCAGTATCATATCTGTCTGGTGAGCTAAGGGTCTGGGGTTCGATTCCCGGCATGGTCGAAAAAATGATCATTGATGAAATATGGGTGTACCCTTTCACAACTATAGATTAATAGCAGGGGATTTTATGTTGAGCTTTACCTAGTCTTAAGATAGATTACAAGACACCTGAAGCTATAACAGGTCTGGCACGCTATTAGTGGGAAATATCAATTGAATAAAAAACTGACACAGGCCACAGTTTGGAAACAGTAATAGATGTAAGATGTTAATTTGTCTGAAACTATGTTGAGACATTCACTCACGCTTATTATACTACTTAAACTATAAAAAAATAAATTTCACTACTTTTTAGATCTCGCATTTCCTTCAGAAATCAAATATTCGAATGAGCCAACACATATGTGTATGCGCATATTAAATGGGGTAAAAAGTATAATATAAGTTGCCATCACAGTTGTTCTAGCAGCACGTCTAACTGCCCGTTAAGTATACACGATGTACCAATTAAGCTAATTGATTTAGGGATCAGGGAGGCTTTATTAATAAGAAGTGTACCTGCATCTGCCTGGAAGGGGAGTGGAAAACAATTTTGAAAAAATCATCGTCAGTACACCGGATAGAGATTCGAACCTCAATCTCTCTGTCATCGACAGCTCTAATGTCCTGCGAGAGTAGCGCTTTAGACCACGCGGGCATCGAAACTGGTTACTATATTTGAAGTATGGCAACTTGACGCCAAGGTGATTTTATATTTATATCTTTCTCTCAGAAATAGAACGATCTTGAACAGCGAGTTCAAGTCGTGATTTCTGGTTGTTCATTGCGAAAAATAATAAACACAGGTATTTTACTATATTGTGTGCTTATTACAAGAATAATATTTTTATTTAATGTAATCCCCCTATCAAGCTGTAGTTCTAAAGATGCCCCTGGTTTCTAGCTCTTCGTACACTTTGTGTTTCCAGATTACGATAGCTTTGGCTTTTTATTTTAGTATAAAATATTCTAAAAAGATTTCAATCCGTTTCACAGACATGTTTTGTCACTTTGATAAGTGACGTAAACTAATTTTACTTGTCAATTAGACAAAACATATTTATTTTAGGAGTATCTGTGATGTGTTTTCATCAGCCAGTAAGATAATCATTTGTCAGGTATAAACAAAATTTATTCCTATTACAAATATGTATTGCAGACCCTATATATGATTGGTCAAATTGAAACCAAGTGGGGGTGAACATATCACATATGCCGTTTTAACTATCTCTTTAACCTGGTAGCCTGGTATATATTTTTAGCTTGCATAAAACTATACAAACTACAGTTAACCAGTTATATAATATTTCCATGTTGTCACGATAATTCCTCTGGATCGATCCGAGTGTGTTTCCGAAGATTCCCGAGGTTTTTACATCTGAAATGACGCAAGGCTTTCACGACCTTATTTTGTTGGCTAGTTGGATGTAAAGGAGGAATTGACTGCTCGTCTAACTACACTAAAACTACGCTAAGGAGGATGGTAACCAGGGCGAGTAAACAAGACCAATATAAAACCAAGAGTAGTAAATATATATTATATTTTTACAATATTGACATTATCAAGATGTTTCCTTGACATTTATGGCCGTTATATAACGTCCAAAGCTAGGCATACATAAATCTATTTTGTGTAGATATATTAATTCGTTTTTCCTGATACATTTTGCTTATCAGATTTTTTTCATAATCAACTTTGGTTTATAATAATATTTATATTATAAACATGAAGATATTCTTTCCGATAATGATTCCCAAAGCTCTACCCTATCGATATTCTTAATAATTTTAAATAAACGCTTATATATCTAAAATATATCCAACATTTAAAATTTCTAAAATATTTCAGATAGTGACATTCTTTTTATTTAACAAGCTTCTAGTTCCACAGTACCATTTATAATATTTGATTAAATCTAATACAGTTGAACTTGGTTATAACGGCATCGGATATTCCGTCAAGTCAGACGTAGTGCCATTTTTTCAGCAGTCGGTCAAACTATCATCTATTAACGTTATAGAAACCTCTGTTTTAGCGTCACTACCACTTTGTTGTAACGTTAAAAACCTCTTAAATATTTTACTTTATATTTTATTAAAATGTACAGTACATATATGTTAAAAAAAAAAGCACAAAAAATGGCCAATTCTTACAGAGGTATATTTTATAGCGATCTGGTAGTGTACTGATCATACAATGCGCTGGTGTAATAATAAACTGACTGGCAAAACCAAGTCAGGGAGAGGATTGCGGGAATCGTGGGCGCTTCAAGGTCAAAATGAAGAGAGGACTAATCCTACGTCATAGTCACTAAAGGGCACCCTACACGATCAGTAATACTGTCAGTATTATCGAGTCAGTAATTTTGTCAGTATTGTCAAATGCAACGATAACGATGGCATGACCATACACGGTCAGTATTAATGACAGTAATACGGACCGAACTTATACGAACTCAAGTTGGAAACAACTCAGTGGAGGTCTAACTCGATTAGGAAAACATTATTATTTCTTGAAAAAATTCAACGTTTTTACACTTCTTAAAAAAGGATAACATGGAAAAAGCGTGTTTAGCCATCATATTAGGTCTTAAGTACGAAGAAGACTGTGAGACGTAAGCGTTGGGTGAAGGAGTGGCTAAAAAAACGTGATCAATACTCACATATACATTTATTAAGTGAGATACAACTTATCCATGCTACTGATTACCAGAATTACTTTAGGATGAGTTCAGAAACTTTCAACATTTTAGCAGACAAGGTGAAGCCCTTCTTAGAGAGAAATAATACGAATATGAGAAATTGTATTTCTGTCAAAGAGAGATTAGCGTTGACCTTAAGATACCTAGCAACAGGAAGACATTTTGAAGATTTAAAATTTTAAGTAATAATGTCAACATCGTCAATCAGCTATGCAGTCTTGGAAACATGTAAAGTGCTAATAAAAGTTCTGCAAAACTACATAAATGATAGGCAGATGAATAAAACATTGCTTGTATAATATTTAACATAGATTTAATCAAAATTAATATACATGTATTTAATTACTATTAAGGTTGTTCAACATGGTATTTTTAAATTATAATTACAAAATAGTATTATCAGTGTGTGAAGAAAATAGAGACTTTAAATTATGCTCTTCATTTGAGGGCTGACAATTATTTAACTGTGTTTCACTAGGATTAGGCTGACAGTATAGTGGCTCGTTTGAATGCTGGTGATGATAAGGAGAGGGTAAGTTATTGTAAGAAGGAATTTGACTGGTCATATTTGTAGACTCTGAAGTAGACGAATAATAAATACTTGGACTTGTTAATTGAAAACTTTCATTTATTTTTACTGAGTCCTTGTGTAACGTTCCTAATTGAGCTTCGAATAAAACATCATTAATTGCCTTCTCTACGAACAATCGCTGCCTAGGATGAACATCTTTTAATTTCTTTGCCCACACTTTGGCAATGTCTAAATACTCATCATTGACATTTCCTTCTTTTGATGAATTCGTCAAATAATTACACGCGAGGCTGAGTAGCTCATTTTGTTTGGCTGTAGGGCCTTGTTTGTGTCTTTTGCTTCTTAGCCGGCTGTTGTGAAGGTAGGCCTACAATCGAGCTTGATGATGCAGCCATTGGTCTTGGGGTGGTGACCACTGTTGGTGTTTGTGGTAAAGGTGACCCACAGTGGTCCTCAGAATGCTGTTCTACCTGGTTAGCGTCCGTGCATTCAGCTTGTGGTGCCTGAAAATGAAGGATTACCCTCCTTTGTGGCAACCACTTACATGGTTACATTAGCTGGAAGTTCACACGAGCCAAGAAATTGTAGGGCGTTGAATACCCAAGATGTCGGTTGGTAAATCTCCTCGGATCCAGCTCCAGAGCGTTTTGACGCTATTTTTTTTTTATCTCTTTGCGGTAGTTGGATCTCAAAGTATTTATCTTTTTCCTAACATCTTCCTTGTTAGCGTCCGGCTTAATTTTCTGATAGACTCTAAAAAATTTTAACAGTGCCGAATTGCGCTTGTGTTTATTCATATAATCAGGACGACGAATGTCCCACAGTTCCGGGAGTGTTTCATATAATTCTATAAAGTTTTGTAATAACTCACGGTAATGGTCTTTGGCACATTTAACACCTAATAACATTGTTTCTTCAACTGCACTGTCATCTTCATCGTTGCAGAGAGTAACGCCTTCAGAAACCTCCTCCATCGTTCGTGCTTTTACTTATACTGATGGAAAAACTGACAGTAATACTGATGCAAGCTCTCGCGCGTGGTATTACTGTCAATATCCCCCACCACTCAGCGATACTGATGGTTTTACTTCAAGAAATCTAGATATTCATCAGTACTTCTCATCATTCCATCAGTATTCACCCTACACGGTCAGTAATACTGATGCAAGCTCTCGTGCGTGGTATTACTGTCAATATCCCCCACCACTCAGCGATACTGATGGTTTTACTTCAAGAAATCTAGATATTCATCAGTACTTCTCATCATTCCATCAGTATTCACCCTACACGGTCAGTAATACTGTCACTATTTCTTAATACTGACAGTATTACTGATCGTCTAGGGTGCCCTTTTGACCCGTCTCGGTGGCGAAGTTGGCTAACGCGCTAGTCGTGTTGAGCTCGACTGCTGAGGACGGGGAGGTCGAGGTTCGAATCTCGGTCGGGTGAACTGGGGGTGGTTTTTCCTAAATGGTTTTCCGCTCTCCCTCCACGCAAATGCGGGTTCACTTCCTATAATACAACCTTCCCAATTCCCAATCCATTAGCGTAATTAGTACTTAAAGCGTATAACCCGAACGGGTAGTAAGACGCGGTGCAAATAATAATAATAATAATAATAATAATAATAATAAAATTGTCACTGAGCTGGCCGGAATGGTCTCATGTGCGCGTCTAAGTTCAAAGTGAAGGTTTTTTTTTCATGTTTTATAGGTTCAAAGTTAGTTTGGTAGCCATTGTGTAGTCATTTGGTAGTCATTATACATAGGCTTACATTTTTTTATAGCCGTGGCAAGTTGTATGGCAACAGGCCTAAATGTACATTTTTTTTTAATATTCTCCATTTATAAGTTAAATGCAATTTGAAATTTGTAAAATGTCCTCCCTTACAAGCTATTAAAAGTGTTCTCTCGGTACCTCTTTTATAACGTCCCTCTGACGTAGCCTCAAAATTGGTTTGGCCCCTTCGATAATGCTATAACCAAGTTCTACTGTATAATATTTTACTTCGAGGATTACCAAATGAAATTTTATAAATTTACAATAGTGAAGACGTAGTTTAAAAAATTATTCCCGCAGTTCTACTGAACTAATTTAAATTTTAAATGTAAGATTATATAGGGCCTAGCAACGATTGTAATATGAGGGATGAGGATCTATGTTTTAATAAACTTGAGTATACATTTCCAAAACCTAAAAGCTACAGCTTAGTGTGTTTTTTGCAAAATTGACGTATGAAGCGTCAGGACTAGCTTATTATTATAATTTTTGTTAAAACAGGTATCTGACTGTTCGTCCCCCTTGCAAGAGAGATGTCAAACTAAAAAGAACCATGCCAAAACTGTTTATTATATTTATAATCGATATGTGCTGATAAAAAGTAACATACATTAATTAAAATTGTTGTTTGGTAAGGTTTCGATTTATTTTAATATATATATATGTGTGTGTGTGTGTGTGTGTGTGTGTGTGTGTGTGTGTGTGTGTGTGTGTGTGGGTGGGTGTGGGTGTCGGTGTGTGAAAAACATTCAGAATTTTCTGACTCATATAATTCTAATATTCATGAATAATATAAAATTAATCAATAAAACAATTTTTTTCTTCATAGGTTATGTAAAACAATTTTAGTTGTTTGTATTATTTTAAATTATTGATTAAATTGACCTTTAATAACTAGTCATATAAATATTAGCTAACGGTTTTTAATAAAACTACTAAATAATCCAATAGTAATCAAACATCAAATAAACCATATTTCATAGAGAGCCTAAAGAAACAAATCAACTAATAATTGATCGACCTCAGTGGTCTTAGGATAAAATGCTCGCCTCAGAATCCGATGTTCGTTGGACCACACTCAACCGGTGTCAACGGATTTTTCCTAAGCAATAAAAATCCGTAGCTTAACTACATCGTTCTTAAGATAAGTAAAGCCATCGGTTCCATGTCAATTATGGCAAGTAAAAGAACAATGGAGAGTATGTGAAAATACCTTTTTCGGCCAAAATTGATAGGTCCTTTGCGCTTTCGTTCAAAGAAGCCCCCGTGTGCTTGTATTCAATTGGTTTAGAAAGTTTACATTAAATATCTCAAATAAATTAAATAAAACAACTAAAAATTGGCCTAAATTTGTAATTAAATAATTAATTTTGATAAAAGATAGAACGGTAGATATATAGAAGTATTAAACTGCCTTCGTTTTAAATAAGTTATGATATATTATTTAAAAATCAAATTGTTTAGGAAATATAAGTTTTTATGGTGGGCTCGAAAGATAGCAGAAACGACTCAGCAGAGATGAGCTATCAAGATCTGTATTTTTTTTAAACAATTATATTTCATATTTCTTATATTTATTAAAAGGGTAGTAAAAATGTATTTCATAGTTTTGGTTATATTATTTAAGAATATTAATTGTATTAAAACAGCATGCATCAAAAATAAAAGTTATTCATTTTATCAAATTTGAGTTAATTGAAAAACATGTTCATAATTTTAAAATAGTATGGTATTAATGTATACTTTTGATTGTGAGTATATTAGACCAGTCTACTAAATTTTTATTATTCTATAATAGCTGACGTTTTCAGATTTTTAAAAATTTAACAAATGTCTATAATAAAGTTTTGCCAAATTGTGAGGTAAAATGACCCTAAAACACAACGAATCTTGGCTAGCTCAGTGGGAGAAGAAAACTGGAGGTCTCGGTTTCTACTCTCGTGTCTTTTTTGTGATATTCAAACTATGTTTTAAATCAATACAAATAAGTCTAACATTTTTTTATCAAAGCAACACTACATATGAAGAATTTTTAATAAATAAATATAATAAAGACAAAACGTTTTATCTGCGTCGATGTTTGTATTTATAGATGTTTGTATGTATCGATGTTTTTATGTATTAAAGAGATTAAAAGATCATGTTTTGCTCCATAACAAAGCACGACAGATACTAAACACTGTAAAACCAAAATAATCACTTAGCCTTCGAAATATTCCCAATACTTTTATGTAATATTTTTCTACCTCCATTTATCACTCTCCTGACTTTTTTGGCTTTTTATATTATTCTTTATTTAGTGCGCTTCCATTTTATTCTCTTTTATTTTCTTGCCAAGATATTTAACCCACATAAATATGTGTTCAGCCGGATTATAAAGCACAAGATTTTTTTATATTTATAAACTCTCTTGTTTTGTAAATTTGTGCCGTATATTTAAAAGCTTATCTAACCTAACAATGTAATTGTTTAATAAAACGGGAGTTTAACTCATATGCAAATTTGTATAATGGTCCTACATTTATTACAGTGGCTAAGAGGCTTGAGGGTTCAATTACAAATTTAGGGGCACCTGGTTTGATTTCGCGTGGTGCTGATACCAAGATTTTATATATGTTTATATGCTAATCCTAATATTAAATTAAGGTGACCTGGTGGTCTGGGGTTAGGGTGTCAGACTTCTGTGCTGGCGGCCGGGGTTCAATCCTCGGTCGTTAGTGCCGCAACATAAGATGGTGGGCGGGGCCAGGTTGACGTCAATTTGACCCCGACCCATGATTTTGGCTTATAGCTTTCACAAAAATGTAGCACTAACGAAATTTTTGTGTTCAATGACCAGCACTAACGTAGCACTAACGATTGCACTAGGTCTGGTCCGATTATCTGATTGCCAAACCCTTCCTTCACCTCTGACAAGACATCTTGTGAATGTGGGGAATGCCAGGTCTCCACCGTGGTTCGGATTCCACGTTAAACTGTAGGTCCTCCATTTCATCTCACAATCACCCTACCATTACACATTAGCGTAAGTGCGTATAACCCGAACGGGTAGTAAGACGCGGTGCTAATAGTAATAATAATAATAATATTAAATTAGTAGGTGTAACATAATATCTTACACCTCAGTTCAGTTAGTAGAGTGTCTACCTACTGAACTAAGGGTTTCGATATCGGTTACCAGTGTGGCCGAAAATTTGTATCATTGATGAAATTTGGGCGTACACTTTCACATTGATAAATTAACGGCCGATGACTTGATGTTGTGTCTGTCCTAATCTTAAGTTAGATTATAAGGCATATGAAGGAAGCTACAACAGGCCTAGCAAGCCGGTAGTGGGAAAATATAGCTTTAATAAAAAAAACTGAGCCAGGCCACAAACTGGAAACAATAATGGATGTAATAAGAAGATGTAATATAATTAGCACTGACCTGAGTTAAATTAGTGTGTAAGAATAAATCGTTTACTAATAAAAACATACACTTCAACATATTTTCCCGACTCCGTGGCTTCATGAACTCAACTTCAAACTCGTAGTGGTCGGGAAGTCGGGGTTTAAATCTCAGCTGGATGTACTTAGATTAGTTTTAACTAAATGTTTTCTTATTATACGTCTATGTCATTTCAAACAACCTTATTGCCTCACTTTCCTTACTTCCATTAGTGTAATTAAATGTGGATATAGCGGACGGGCAATGATACTCTGAGCAAAACAAACCTTCTTTTCAACATATAATAGTTAATAGATCATTGATAAATTGTGATTCAATTGCACAGTGAATTGTAAAAAAAATTAACAAAGGCTTAGAAATTAACGAAAATACCAGCTAACCAAACCTGCCCCTACGTAATAAAAATATTCCTCAGTGTTAATTATGTATAGAAAATTTGTGGATGACATTGTTTGGAGGAATGCTTTAGATTGATTAGCACAGACTAGAAATAATATGCTGATATATTGACTCGTCAATAAATACTTCATACGTAGAAACCCAATAACCCACACCATAGTGTGAAATTTGGTTTATAGTACGAATACACAAGCAAACATGAAGATAGTGGATGTTTCTGGCTCTTTAGCTCCATCTCGTCTGCCTATTGAACTAAGGATCTGGGGTTGAATTCCCAGCATGGCTTAGAAATGTATCATTGGTGAAATTGGGGCTTTTTTTTTTACAGTGAGGAAATAATGGCTGGGAGAACGTGGTGGTGTATTTTTCTAGATCTAGGTTAGTTTGTGAATCATTTGACAATAATTATAATGTCAGTTTAGAAAGTGAACACGCTAAAATTAATATCCCTAATTAATAAATATTACACAGATAAGAATTAAGGTTGTGAGACTCGGAAAGACCTATGCTAAAGGTTTGACTCATGTGTTGATAATATAATCAGTTTGTTTAGAAAGTGCGCTTCTAAGACACTCCTAAAAAATAAACATACTCTTGGATTGAAGTATTTTCTAATACACTATTTTAACTTAAATCTAGCACAATACATTTGACATCTAGGACGTGAGTGTATTAATGAGCCCTGAAAGGAAATTTCTAAATTTTTCCAAATCTACAGTATCATAAAATCCACAGCTGTTTTGCTCCACAAACGAATTCAGTAAGTCAGACGAAAACAATGCTAGGCATGTATGAATAATAGGTTTTAATACACAGTACTTCTAGAGTCTAGATCATATTGATAATTGTGACTATTATTATGATTATTATTAATAATACAAAATATAAATGAAGAACGTTAATGTTCCTGTATATAATCTTAAAAGCAAAGCCAAAGTCAAGTGGTCTAATAAAACACTTAATAAAACAAAGTTATCTTTATGACGTAATCGACATGTGATCAATTTAGAGGTACTGATTAGAAACATACTAAATATGAAATTTTAATGTTTTATTTTACATGTGAGGTCACACTTATTCAGTTTTTGTAGATTTTTTAAGACATTTTGTTCATTTGAATACCTAACTATATCCTATTATTAAGCATCTCAAATCAATTTGCACAGTAATGCTGAAATAGGGAAATGATACTAATAAGCAATTGAGAAAATTAGGGATAGTTTATTCATAGGTAAAATTATATAAGCTGAAGCTCTTACCTTTGACCGATAGCAAAATAACGATAACATTTTAATTACTGTTTTTAATATTTACTTTTAAAAAATATGTTCTTAACCTATCTACTTACAGTGAACAGTATATTTCACCAAGCTTTGGATATTCATTAATTTAAGGCAACGAAATGTTCATAAAACACATAATTTTGGGGGGGTGGAGGGGGACTCTACTTGTTATTACTATTATTATTATTATTAGCACCGCGTCTTACTACCCGTTCGGACTATACGCACTTACACTAATATGTAATGGTATGGTGATTGTGAGATGAAATGAAGGACCTAAAATTTAACGTGGAATCCGAACCACGGTGGAGGCCTGGCATTCCCCACATTCACAAGATGTCTTGTAAGAGGTGAAGGAAGTGTTTGGTAATCAGATAAATCTGTGCCAGGACCGAGGATTGAACCCCGGCCGCCAGTACAGAAGTCTGACACCTTACCCCTAGACCGTCAGGTCACCCCTCTACTTGTTGTAAATCATGATGAGATCTTCCTAATGAAATTTAAAAAAACCAACATTTAACACTTCTTGAGATTTAAAGCATTGATTATGATACAATAGTCAATGCTTAAAGTGTTTTTGAAAATAATTGGGATTGTAGGTGCTATTAATTTAATAATATCTCAATAAACTACTGGTCTAGGTATAGAGCGAGTGCCAACACCTTACCTCCACAATCACATTTATTCAAAAAGCAATGTTAGGGCAAATGGTTGGACAATATTTTAAACCCGAGATAGGGATCAGCTAAAATTTGGACGATATGTACCAGTATTTTACATATAAGAAGATTTGTAAACTATTTAGGAAAATAAGACCTTAATTAAACGCAACTTGGGTTCAAACCATGACATCCCCTTCACTGGCAATCCAGCTTAATGTGAGAGTAACGCCTAAGACTGTGCGACCACCAATATAATTAGGTCGCTATGAAGACGTTTTGAAGTCAAGAGCAACATTAATAGTAAACACCAAGATATTATGAGTTATGACAAATAAACGTATTTAATTAAACACTTGCTTATCTTATCTCATCGGAATCAATTGGCTTTAATTTAATTTTCAGTGGCACAGAAATACCTCCTGAGAGTGTGACGACCTTTCGGTACGGAAACTGGACTTTGATATCTTTGTCTTGAGTGGACGTCAAGGACCAATACAGTCTTAATCTCATAGAAAGTCCTTTATTTGAAAACTGGAAACTTGAGTTGCCACTATGGTGGTAAAAAAATATTACAGTTATTGTATTTACATTCTTGGTCCGTTTAGTAAATAATTTAAAGATAAATTATACAGTAATCCACAAAAAAAGTTTTATTGAAAGCATTTAATAACTTAGATTAACTTTATAGTTAATAAATCAAATATGACATATTTCAAGAATGTCAAACGTTGGTGACTTTTAATCATTGTTGGTGGTCGAGAGTGGACCCCATATAAAAATCAGTGTTTGATTTTAAAGAAAGTGCCCGTTTAGAGTAAAACGCTTTATAATGTTGTCCCATATGTTATCGACAGTATGATCATTAAATTTTATTTCAATATATTGTCGATAAGGATAAGCCTAAATATAAAGGCTTGTGAGTGCCTTTTTTATATATATATAACTCTTCTTTGTGCTATTTTTCCATATATTTTTGCTTTATTGGCTGTTTTTATTAGTCTGTAATTAGGTTGTCATACAGTCACTATCAAGATGAATATCTGTAATTATCTAAAACACTATCCAGCCGCATGGTGTAGTGGTAAGAACACATGGATACGAACATCGGGTTCTTGGACTCGATTCCCGGCTGGTATATTCGATATTTTTTCTATTAAATGGAGAATTATTCCAACGGTCGCTAAGGGTTGGTAAGTTAGGTTGAAATTAGGTTTAATACCCCCACCAGATCACACCTCCATTTTCAAGGTCATAACATAGTCTTATTGCATGTACGTGTATAGTATGATCATGATAGGAATAACAGAAGAATTTATTTAGCTAAAACAATTTTAATATATTAATACATCAAGTCATGCAATCTCCATCTGTCAATTTTGTGAGATATTATCAATACCTATAGAATAACACAAATAATTTGATAAAATCTTATCAATGTTGGCCGCAAAAAAATATGTATGAATTTTCTCTACTGTTCTTTCAACCAAAATCAGGCTATAAACAACCTCCAGAGTGGCGGGTAGTCTACCTACACACATGCGACCGATTTGCATGTCAATTAATGTAATATGCAAAAGGGGAAAATAAATTTCTAAAACACTTATACAGTAGCCCCATGGCTTCTTTGGTGCTGACTGACAGCTCACAACTGACAGCTGAGAGCTTTGAAAAGTTACCAGACCAAATTATGTATCCCTACGCCGAACCATATGATCTGCAAAAAAACATTTGTTTAGCAGCTGTCACTTCTGACGGTCAAAATTTAGGTATATACCTAAATGTTGACTGTCACAAGTCAGCTGTGAGTTGTCAGTCAGCACCAAAGAAGCCACGGGGCTACTGTAGTTACAGTAGCATACACACTATTTTCATAGCGAGGCTCTTTTCCCAAGGACTAATATATGTCTTAATTTTCATGAACCTACATATATTTAGAGGAGTTCAATTTCAATTTTATCATTATTAGAAGGTAAAATATTAATATTGTGGTTTGTTTTTCCTCACATAATTTGAATTTACTGGCATATAAAGTATCCACCGCAAGACGGGCAGATGTATGGTTTTGGATTTTAATAGTTTTCAATATATATTTTTTTTACTTGAGCTAAATTAAATATATTTTAAAGAAAGGTATTCAAGAAAACTATTTAAAATATGGCATAGGCATCGTTATTATTCAAGGTGATTCAATAATATTACTAAGGTTTGAGATTTCAACATCGATATTTGCAAAACTTTCAATTTTAGAGACGGGGTATTTTTGCACTTAGTCCCTAATAACACCAAGTCATAGAAAACGGCTTTTCACGCTTCATAACCGTCAATAATTATTATTTTTGTATGTGTTATAAAGCGTGCCAAACCATGTTCTATGATTTGATATTTTACTTTTCTTGTATCCTTTCAATGTCGAAATGTGTCAGAACGTGCTGTCAAGATGAATTAAAAAAAAAAATATCAAGCTGACTAGAACTTGCTGCATTTGACTCTCTATTGTTTTTCCATCACACAGGTATTTAAATATCCTAATATTTAAAATACTAAAACAAATATATATTTGTTTATTTGGTATTTCATGGATGCAAGCATAGTCCGTATAGTAGGGATTTCGCAATAGTCGAAGTGTCACCGTCATCTTAAGTCTTCAAGATGAGCTACGTTCAAAGGTATCCTTTAAATATTTAAGTGTCTTTACTGTTTCAGAAAAGTCTTAAAAATGTATTAAAATTATTCCATATTCAGGAAGGCAAAAAAAAAAAAATTCTTATGAATGATACCAGCGGTTATTAATGTGTGTTTAAATATTTTCAAGGGTAAACCAACGTGTTTTGTAGTCACTATCAAGTGAAGTTATTATATTCGAAGTCTGATATGGAACATGGAACTTATGGAGTCTGAGTCCACTATCATTATGAGATAGAAGTCAATAGCCTTTACACACACAGTCTATTCAATTTAATCCGACTTTCCACGTATGCGTAATTTAACATGTCCAATGATCTTGTTCCCACATAGGACAAGAGTAACAACATTAAACAGTTCTAGCAACTGATGCCAAATGGGTCAGGTGCAGGTGCAATCAAGAGGGGAAATCGTAGTCTACCACAAGAAACGTACAGTAGCTCCATGGCTTCTTTGGTGCTGACTGACAGCTCACAGATGACAGCTGATGGCTTTGAAAAGTTACTAGACCAAATTACGGATCCCTACGCCGAACCATATGATCTGCAAAAAACATGTGTTTAGCAGCTGTCACTTTTGACAGTCAAAATTAAGGTATAATCCTAAATATTGACCTTCAGAAGTCAACTGTGAGCTGTCAGTTAGCACCAAAGAAGCCATAAGTCTACTGTACACACTCGGCTATGATTCGCACCATCCGCTTTAAGCCGATCAAACAGTTTACAAACAGACAGATACACACACAGGAAGCGCCAAATAAATTGTTATTATAAGATATTTCTTGGGTTGTTTCGTTCAAGGTTGTCCTCTCAGTTAAACCACCACAGTATTTTGTTGTGAAATAAACAAGTTCCAACATAAATCGAATTAGAAATGTGTGTTTGTGTATATTCCGTATCTTACAACACATTCGGGCTATCTGCGTATTTAAACTGATGAGGTATAAGTGAGTAAGATCGAGTTTATAGTTAAAGTGTCCACCCGCATTTGCAAGGTGGGAAGGTGGGAAAACATTTAGGAAAACCGCCCTTAGTGTAACCCACCGGGATTTTATTCCCGGACTCCACTACACAGGAAGTTAGCTTATTGCGAGTGTAGCGTATTAGACCATTCTACCACCGAAGCATGTCATACACATCCTCTTAATATCCTATAATAAAACCTATCTTCATCTTAATACTGTATTTAGTCGGGGGTAGGTTATTTATCGTGCACTTTATGAACTGACTTATCGTACCTGCATTCCACTTTGGAACTAGCTAAATGAAATAACAAACATCCAAACCCACTTTGGTGGCCACCTGGTCTAAGGTGCTACTCTCACAGTATAGTAAGCTACCGATAGCGGGGAGATCAAAGTTCGAATCTTAGTTGTGTTTACTGAGGGGAGTTTTTTTCAAAATAGTTTTCCATGGTAATGCGGCCACACTTCTTATAAATACAGCCTTCCTAATCCCTAAAGCCATTAACGTAATTAGTACATAAGCGTATAGACCAAACGGGAATTAAGACAAGCTCACAGTGCTAAAAAAAAAGAAAAAGAAACCCAAGCCGTTAATTTATCACTATTAAAGAGGAAGTTTCAATCTTACCATTGGCAAATATTTTGCTATGCCAGGAATGAAGACGTGACCCTAAGGCGTTGGATTGTTATATAATTAACCTCTGTCCAACTCCTTTGCTCAGTCGATATAGTATCTGCCTACTTAGCTAAAAGTATTGGGCTTGATTCCTAACATGTAAAAAAAAAGAGTATAAACAGTGAAATAAGAAGTTTTCCTTTCACAGTGATGAAAGTTGATTGGGCGTTGTGCCTGTTAGAGAATATATTATTAGCACCGTGTCTTACTACCCGTTCGGGTTATACGCACTTACGCTAATGTGTAATGGTAGGGTGATTGTGAGATGAAATGAAGGAAGGGTTTGGTAATCAGATAAATCTGTGCCGGGACCGAGGATTGAACCCCGGTCCCCAGCACAGAAGTCTGACACCTTACACCTAGACCGCCAGGTCACAGGTAAGAATATTAATGTAGTATGCAAATCTACGTTTTTGAGGGAGATAAATTGATTGGAGACGAAAGTTTTTATGACACACTATTTCTTATATTGACAATAATGATTGAGCTACTTACAAATTGTACCTAATGCTATGGATTCTTGAACATTTTGAGCTGGAACCATTTATATTCGTTACTCGCTACTGAATAAGTATCTTGTTAGGTTTTCCTAAGTAATAACTCAAGCTTCTAAAACAAATGATCACTTTTTCTCGTGACATAGATATAATGTGCATATAAAGATACATTGTATAATGTGATTACATTCAGGAGTCATTTGACGATGCTCCACATGCCCTACGATTAATTACAAGTCAGAAGGAGGTTTATAATCTAAGATAAATATATAGGGCCTACGAGTATTCTGGTAGAAAGGAACTTTTAGAAAATACAAACATATTTTATTTGTGGTTAATATTAACAACATTTTATTTCGGTACTAGTATAATTTAATAACAATTTATTTTGTTACTAGTTTAATTTCATAGGTACTGATATAATCGTTCAAAATTTACATTTGCAGATCACAATATATTTACGTATAAATAAATGAAAATTATTATAGTAGTTTTTATAATTGTCAAAAAAATTGATTTCTCTGGAAATTTGACTGTAACCTGCCACTTTAATCTTATTTACAAGTGTAATTATATATTGATATTTATGTGTTGATATTTACCTAAAGTAATATTCTTGCTTATTTCTGACTCTGATCTTTTTCTTCTTTTCCAAAAATAGAAAAGTAAAAAATAGCTTGAGAATGGCTATGTTCATAAACAAAAATAAAGCTACGAAAAAGTGTGGTTATAAAATCGTATCAACGCAAATTTGATTCATAATTTTTTTTAAGGCCAAATAATGAGGATAAAACACAACATTTCCCTAAAGTTTATAGCCGTATTTCTTGAGTTTTTCACTTTATTTTTCAGAATGCAAATATGTTTTATTTATTTTTCATTTTAGCACCGTGCCCCACTACATTTTTGGGTTGTACGCTTAAAAATATGTTCAAATTTAGTTAAAGTGGAGAGAAATTATCCAATTTCAAAGGATAGCACCACAACATTCAGATTAAACTGCTTATGAAGTCCTAAAATTATCACTCAGAGAAAGTTTAAAAACATTATTATTGCAATCAAACCAGTGTCAGTGGTCTGAGGGTTTAGGAGGCATGTACTTTGATCTGGTTTTCCAAGGAAAAGGGTGTTAAGGTTTGAATTCAATCTAGATATAGAGAGGGTATTTTTTTCCTAATTCCTTTCTCCTTCTTTCTTCATACAAAAGTGGGTACATTTATTCTAAAACCATCCTTCGAAACGATCATTGTAATTAAAAGTGTATTATCATATCAAATTGTAATATACGGTGCAAACATATATTATGTAATGTGGTTTTAGGAGAAGTATACTTGAATCAGCGTGGATATAGGATGGAAAAGCCACAGTGTTAGATTGGTTGTAGAAAATCACCGCCTATGGACTGAGTTAATATTCAAACTTTAACCTCCTCAGGTTATTAAAAGCCTTACATATTAGACCACATGACCACTGATGCAGGAAACTCAGAGAGTTAAATTCTGATCTAAATCCTGACCTCCAAAATAAGGAAACGGGATAAACAAATATTACTATTTTGCCAATTAGCTCAGTACTAATATATAAAGTAATGTGTTTTACGTTAAGATCCTTAGAAAATAAAAATTATACTGCACAATTTTAACAAGACGAATATAATTAATTGTAAGCTATAAATAATAATTTAATGATTTCAAATCATTACGCTTCAAAAATTATAAGGGGTCAAACTTGATATTTTATACACTTTGCGTGACATTATTAAGTTAAGGTAATTAAAGTATGAGGCTGAAATTTATTATAACTAGACATTCATATGAGGTGTATAGAATTAAATATTTATACTCTATAATATTAATAATAATATCATTAATAATAATAATAATGTAACTGTCATGACACAAATTGAGGTTTCTGTTTATTTTAGTATTGTAATATTGTGAATTGCGAGTGACAGAACTAATAATGCAGCGTGTTTTGATGAGTGAGTAAACAATAGGGCGCAAGTGCTGACAACTCAAAATATCTTGTCAGCATTCCTCTTGGCAATCAGGCCAAATTGCAGTATATATAGTACTATTTTTCGAGCTAACGGGGCTGACAGTTGAACAACGATTCTAGAGGGTTACTGCGCCGGTTTTTGTAGCTTCGCGGGCTAGGACGCCGGATCATCGAGTACGTGTGCTGGAGGGCTACCATCGTGCCCAGAGTACCGGTATTGTTATCCGTGTAAGATTATCTAAAGTGTAAGTTAAGCATTCATTACCATGATTCGTTCTACTATAAGTACCATCAGGCGTACAAGAATTATTTCAGGAGGTACATAACGTCCCACTAAATTGAATTAATCATAACGTTTTCTAGAATAGTAAAGATTAGTATTAATAAAATAAATAAATAATAGTTGTTAATTACTGGAATAATGTAATCATTACTCCATTTATTAAAGGCAAAGGCAGTAAGGGTTAATTTAAGAACTATAGGGCAATTAGTTTGTTGAGTATTCCCAGCAAAGTGTTTGTGATAGTTTTAATTGAGAGAGTGCGTGAAAGAAATGCTGGCAAGATTTAGGCTGTGCATTGTTTCATGCCAGGAAGAGGTTGCATGGACCAGATATTTGCACTGCAACAAGTGATTGATAAATGTATGGCTGTAAGAAAGAAAGTTTATCGTGCATTTGTTTATCTGGAGAAAGCACACGATCGGGTGTTAGGAGTATGTTGTGAAATGTTCTTAGATAGTATGGTATGGATATATGGTTAGTAAATGCAGCTAAGGGGTGCATGATGGAAGAAAAGTGTGCCTTAGGTTGGATGGTGCTTTGAGCGAATTGTTTGACATTTTACAGGGTGTTAGACAAGGTTATGTTATGACTCCATGGTTGATAAATGTTTTCATGGATAAGTGTGTGAAGGATGCTTGTGAGGACTCGGTTGGTGTACAATTGGTAATGTTAATGTGAGAGTGCTGTTATACGCAGATGATGCTGTATTAATGGATGAGAAGGATAGTGACTTTGATGTGCCTCACTGTTCAGTCGGCCCTTGTATCTCTCCTCCGCACTTACACCGGCCGCTCCAACCACCCTCCTTACTGCCTGGACCAGCCCACAGTCCATGTTCTCTGAGCCGTCCGTGACGACTCCACCTCAGTACACAAATCAGGGAGCGTCGGGGAGGACAGTGCTAAGTACCTGGGACTTACGCTGGACACCAAATTGACCTGGAGACTACACTGCAACGAGAGACTCAACAAGGCGAGGCAAAGGCTAGGAATCCTAGGCCCACTACTTAACAGGCGTAGCGCCCTGTCAACAAGGAACGGTCTGATGCTGTACAAGTAGCTGCTCAGACCGATCCTCGACTATGCGTGTCTCGCTTGGGGCCACCTGGCGAACACGTATATGAGGAGGATGCATGCATTCCAGAGCGTGTGTCTGAGGAACATTGTGGGCGCATCTTGGTATGTCCGGAATGAGACTCTGCACCGCGACATGGATATGCCTACCATCAAGGACCACTTCCGGGGACTGGCGCAGTCTTTCTACGCTAGACTTCCCGGTGCCACCAATCCTCTTATCCAGAGGCTTGGGAACTACGTCATCGACCCTGGAGGGTGCCATCGACGTCCCAAAGCCCTGCTCAGATAAGCGAGATGTGACAACAGTGGTTTGGGAGGCTCTCACCCAGCCCCCCATAGAGTAGTGTCTCCGCACGTAACTCTAAAAACCCTGATTCGGTTTTTCAATTTCTTACCCCCCTTTTTTTTTCCCCCTTATGTTACTAATAATATGTAATGTCTGTTTCTATGTTTCAGAACTTCGCGAAACGCGACAACCCGTCCCTAAATTCTTGCGAACCACACGGTGTGACCAATTGGTCGGTACGTGTTGGAACTTGCTCTCGTGCTCCCCTTCAGGGAGCATTAGGGCATGCCTTTTGTTCTCGGTTCTCGGTTCTCGGTGCCCGAGCAGGTAGACAAGGCCAACTGGAGCCGCAAAGTCCATGCGGTTCGGGAGATGGTCCGAGAATACTGGAACAGTGTCTGGGAGGACAAGATTGAGAGCCTGTGCGTGCAGGACAGGTCCATGTGGCAGATGACGAGGAACTAATGCGGGTCCCCGCATCAAGGCCGCCTATTGTGTGTCGCAACGGGGTGGCCAACTCCGACCAGGAGAAGGCCGATGCTCTCGCTGAGCACTTAGAGGCGCAATTTCTACCGACTGACAACCCGTCAGACCCGGTGCAATTTGCACACGTGGCTCAGGTCATCGGTGCGGTCTCGTACGGACCCTTGGATGAACCTGAACCCACGGAGGTGGCAGAAATGTCACGGGTGATAGCCGCCCTAAGATTAAACAAGGCCCCCGGACCCGACGGTATCAATAACGGGGTCCTCAGAAAGCTGCCCTTGGAGGAGATTGACTTCCTCGTGGAGTTATTCAACGCCATCCTGCTCCTGAGTCCCTTCCCCAAGCTCTAGAAGCACGCCAATGTCCTCTGCTTTCATAAACCGGCTAAGGACCCGGCCCTAGCTTCGTCCTACCGACAGATCAGCTTGCTCGACTGTCTGGGCAAGTTGTTGAGAGACTACTACTGACGAGACTGACCCCACATGTTCGCGAGGTGGGCATCTTGGTGGATGAGCAGTTCGGCTTTCGGGTGGGACACGCTACGTCCCACCAACTGGTCCGGTTCGTGGAGCAGGTCACGAGGAACCTCAACATCAACAGGCTGACTGGTGCTGTCTTTCTCGACGTGGCAAAGGCCTTCGAGCGTGTTTGGCACGAAGGTCTCCTTTTCAAACTCCTCTACATGAATCTGCCCTTCTACCTAGTTGAGGTTGTTCAATCTTATCTTTCCCACCGCACCTTCTCCACTACCTTTGGTAACGCCACCTCCCAAGTCAGAAACATCCGGGCTGGAGTGCCGCAGGGTTCCATGGTGGGCCCGGTGCTCTTCAGTCTGTAAGTGAATGATATTCCAAGATCCCCAGGCACCGAGTTGGCACTGAATGCGGATGACATGGCACTAGTAGCGGAGTCGTGGTGAAGGCAGCTAGTGGAGAGGTGACTCCAGACGCACCTGACGCAGTTGGAGGGGTGGCTGACTACCTGGAGAACCAGTATTAACGTGGAAAAGAGCACCGCAGTGCTCTTCACATGGAAAACAAAGTACTACAGGCCAGCCCAACTCCGGTTGTTCGGAGAACAGATCAGATGAGCGTACAGTGCTAAGTACCTGGAACTTACGCTGGACACCAAACTGACCTAGAGACTACACTGCAACGAGAGACTCAACAAGGCGAGGCAAAGGCTGGGAATCCTAGGCCCACTGCTTAACAGGCGTAGTGCCCTGTCAACAAGGAACGGTCTGACGCTGTACAAGCAGCTGCTCAGACCGATCCTCGACTATGCGTGTCCCGCTTGGGGCCACCTGTAGGACACGTATATGAGGAGGATGCAGGCATTCCAGAGCGTGTATTTGAGGATCATTGTTGGCGCACCTTCATATGTCCGGAATGAGACTCTACACCGCGACATGGATATGCCTACCATCAAGGACCACTTCCGGGGACTGACGCAGTCTTTCTACGCTATACTTCTTATCCAGAGGCTTGGGAACTACGTCATCGACCCTGGAGGGTGCCATCGACATCCCAAAGCCCTGCTCAGATAAACGAGATGTGACAACAGTGGTTTGGGAGGCTCTCACCCAGCCCCCCTCCCCCACATAGAGTAGTGTCTCCGCACGAAACTCTAAAAAACCCTTATTCGGTTTCTCAAATTTTTTACCCCCCAATGTTACTAATAATATGTAATATCTGTTTCTTTGTTTCAGAACTTGGCGAAACGTGACAACCAGTTTTTAAATTTTTGCGAACCACGCGTTGTGACCAATTGGTCGGTACGTGTTGGAACTTGCTCTCGTGCTCCCCTTCAGGGAGCATCAGAGCATGCTATTTTGACTTCGACTTCGCACTTCGCTCGCTATATGCTCGCGTGAAGGACACTGTCTCTCACGTTTTCCCACACCAATGGGAAGCCTCTGTTTTCTCCATTGGTCAAGGCCAGGCAGCATTGGAAGTTATATAACACGGTGATTTCGGGAGTTTTTTTAGTGGTGACCCACCCTTGGGAACCACCGTTACGAAAGAGAATTAATAAATTGTCGTCATTTTTGGAAAGAGCATTTTCATCGTCATTCCCTATCCCTCCACAACCATCCCTTACCTCCAATCGCGACTCACGTTTCCGGGACTGTTCCTCTGCCTCCCACCGCGACTCACGTTGCCGGGACAGTTCCTTTGCCTCCCACCGCGACTCACGTTGCCGGGACAGTTCCTTTGCGTCCCACCGTGATTAACGTTGCCGGGACTTTATCCACACCTCCCACCACGACTCCGTGTTGCCGGGACTCTGTCCTCTCACCCTCCAACCTGATCGTCCCTTCCGACGGTGACCTCACGGGATGGGATACACCGTCCGCGCCGGCAAGGCCCACCGACAGAATACGGATAATTAATATAAAAGGTCTACAAATTGCAAAAAGAACAAAAATCGTAAAAATGATAAAAAGTAAATCTAATCAAAAAAGGCCATTAATACCAAAAGATTAAAAATTGCAAAAATATCCAAAAGTGACACAAATCCAAAAGTGACACAAATCCAAAAATGAAAACATTTCCAAAATGTCTAAAATATCAAATATGACAAAAAGGGGAAAAAGGTCACAAGAGCAAAAATTGTAAAAATGGTAGAAAAGTAAGAGGTAAATAATAAATAATAAAAAGCTATAAAAATTAACAAGTGTAAAAGAAAAAGGTCAAATGATTAAAAATCCGCAAAGCGGTCAAAAGGGGGTTAAGAGAAACAAGGGTTAAAAAGGTAAATGGGTTAGAAAGGGTAAAAAGTGTATAAAGTGTGTAGGCTATAGGATAGAAATAGTATAGGGTGAAAAGGGGGGTGGGTAAAAAGGTTAAAGGGTAAAAGTGGTAAATTAAAGCTTATAAAAAAGGGCAATATGACCAACTGAGTAGATATGTTAAAAAAGGCAAGTGGTATTTCATAAATAATTAAAAAGTATAAAGATTAAAAAAGGTAAAAGAAATAAAAAAATAATAATTTAAAAGCCGCAAAAGGTAGAAAAGGGAAAAAGTAAAAAATTGTAAAAAGCTAACGGGGTAAAAATCGTAAGCAGTTGGAAAGGGATAAAAGTATAAACAAGGTAAAAAGGTGTAGGGTATAAGGGTACATGGTAATAAGGGTATATGATAAAAAGGGTATAGTGTGAAAAGGGTAAAAATTGTAAAAACAAAAAGTAAATATATTGGGAAAAAATGTCTAAAAACTACCAAAATATAAAAAATGTCAAAAAGGGAAAAAGGGCACAGTTGAGCAAATATATCAAAACGGGTAAAATGCTAAAAAAAACTTAAAAGGGCAAAACTAAACCATAAAATAAAGTTAATAAAGGTTAAATGGAGTAAAAGAAGTTAGAGATGTAAAAAGATTTAAAAACCACACAAAGGCCAAAAGAGGTATAAGAGTAAGGGTCAGATGTTAACGGGGCAGAAAGCATTAAACAGGTAAGTATGACAGTAAGGGAAAAAAAGGACCAAAAGATCATTAATTTAGTGTAAAGTGGGTAAAAAGATTAAAAATGTGGAAAATTGCAAATAGGGCAAAATGGGTAAAATGAGTAAAAAGTTTGAACGGGATGTATGCGGTGAGAAATGTTCTAAGACTTTTTTTTTTTTAATTATTTACAACCTTTTAACAACCAAGAAGCTATGCTGTGACACTCTTATCTCTTTTTTTTATCAACATCAACAGGCAAGAGTTCAAAATAATGTGTATAGAGAAGTTATAACTTAATCTTCAAAATAAATGTCAGCATTTAAAACATGTTTAGTTAAATTCTCTATTTTGACGTAGTCAACCTACTTTCGAGTTTTGTATCACACTTACAATCAATTAATGATTAATACTTAAACATAATTTAAAATTGTGTTACTATTCCATGTGGCGTATTTTATATATTTAAAAAAAGGCACTTATATTCCCCGTGCGAAGAACGAGTACACCAACTAGTATATAGTTATACTACCATAAAGCCACATGCCTGACTCACTCACTGACATTAATGTTTACCCACTTCCAGATGAGCTAGAATATTGGAATTTGACAAATTTATAGCTTCTAGCCATTAATCAATGGGAAAATTCCAAAAGGGGTAACGGGTTAATCGACTCAGCCCAATACTACCCATTTTTGTAGCAAATTACCTCTGCTCACACAAAAAAAATATATATATATAATTATGGTTTAATAATCATATATATTTATGCTAGAGCATTGATATATAATTCTCCATATGTTACATACCTCGTCTCGGATACTTCGGGGAGTATGACCGGCGCCCTCATGGTACTATCTACACTGCACTTGACTCTCTGAAGTTATCAAATCAACTGATGGAGGTGGGCGGTCTGTCCGTCTGTCAAAGACTTGGTTGGCATGTGTGACGTCACTGGCCCAAGCTAGAGGGATGGTTGCCCCCTTCTTCTTTCTTTCCCATGATGCTCTTCGAACAGCCGCTATAAAACTCCACGGCTCGCCGGGGAGAGTCGCTTATTACCCTTGCCACCGCTGGACTCCACTGGTATAACCGACTAGGTCAACCTTCTAGCCAGAGAATAACGCTGGCGCCACTGTCGGCCCCAGATGGGGAATGGAAATGTAACCATCCGCTTCAAACCAACTCCTAAAACAGTCAAGCCTACCAAACCATTCCCGAACTCACGTTACGCCATCACTCACAATCGATCATTCCTACAAAACCAACATTCCTCATCCTAAGAAAAGAAAATCCTTCCAAAACCTCTTTACCACAGCGAGATCATTCACAATCACCACTATTTTCACTCAAAGGGTACTAATTTTATAACTTTGTATTTTATTGCAGCATTATTCAATGGTTTCACCCATTCATTGTTTCACCCTCACATCATGAGGATAAGGGCTAGCGACTGCTGCCTGTAACTCACAAAGCATGATCAGCCCTTTCACAGACAACCTAGCTTGGCGCAACTGTCAAGTTGGATGCTCTGAGTCGGGCAACAGCCGAACGGCGGAGAGTCGCTCTCCCATTTATTTATCACGTGGTACTACTCGTGTACGGACATCGTGACTCCTTGACGTCTATTTACCAAGCCAGCGCCTCAGCACCACTGGACTTCGTGGTGTTGCCGCGAGACTGACCAGACCGTCGGAAGATGTAGGGTACCTATTCGATTATACCTCTCCATGAAGAATAGGTGGCCCAGTCGCCTGATAGCTAGTTTAGGAGGTATCTGTGTTTAGACGAACGGAATTTCTACTCTCGCCTAACATGATTTAGGTTATTGTTAAGGACTGGATGGCTTGGCTACCATATTGTGGGGCCATTTAGTGAATGTTTGTTTTCTGCGTGATCCTTAAGACCCGCATTTCAAGGTGGGAATGTTCCCACACACCAGCCCACTAGACCATGTTTAGTCAGTGGTGCATTTAGAAGGGGAAGGGGCTCTTCAGTCAGTTCGAGGCTAGGCAGTCTTAACCAATTTAATAGTTTTTGTATGTTAATAACATGTTCCACATTTGGTTCTCAGCCAGTGGAAGTTTCTGTCCATCAGGCACGACTCGAGTCTAATAGTTGATTTGTATTAAGATTGAGTACCACCTTTTGGTGCTCAACCCCTGGGTCAGTATGCCTGTCTGTCTTAGGCTCATTGGTCCTTCAGCGGCACCCAACAACCTGGCTGAGAACCCTGAATCGGAACCTACCCTATGCTAAGCAATAATAATTTTACAAGTAGGCCTAGACTCGGACTTTTTATGTGCAGACGCATCACGCCACTGTCTTATCAACTGATTGTATCTGATTATGTGTCTTTCAATTGCCATAATGGCAATATTCACCCGTCCTACGTGTGGATTGTGTGATGGAATATTGGACTGTGATCTGTAGCTGTTGAATGTGTATATTTTGCTTTGTTCCTATTAAACAGATTGGTTATTTTAAAGTTATTTGTTTGCTTTTGCAAATATCCTATCTTCTCTATTTACCTTGTGTAAGATACGGCCGTCTCTGGATGAGACTAGAGTGGTCATGTCAAAAGTAAAAAAAAAAATTTTTAACATCCTAAAAAAAATCAAAATTTTGGAGCCACTTTAAAGTCGGCGTGGACCTTTTTTTGGAGGTTTCTTGTGGAAAACGGTAAGATCTATCAAAAATTGGCTCTGGAATTACATTAGATATACCCCCCTGCAAATAAACCGCACTGGGGGTTTGGAGGTCGAACCCCCAACGAGCAAAGCTTGTATATGAATACAATCTAATTCACACGACCTAAATTCAGGTGTGTTTGTTTAGTATTGCTGTCCTCTAAATTGTGAATGATAAAACAAGTATTGCAAGGTGTTGTGATCACCTACCTAATAAACACATATAAAATTGTTTATGACAACATAAACAGAGTGTCCTAACTCCTCGCGCGGATCAGGCCAGACGGCAGAATAGAAAGTAGTGTGTCCCAGCTAACTGGGGTAGTCACCATCGAGTCTAGGGGGTCACTCTGCCCGTTTTTGGGGCTTCGCGGTTTAGGATGCTGGATCATTAATATAAGTATTGGAGGGCTACTGTAGAGCGCAGAGTGCCGGGGTTCAAGAATTATATAGGGCCATTGGTTAAGCATTTCTTGCAATAATTCGTTTTATCCTAGCTTCTAAGTAATTCCATTTTAATATTTATTATCAATAACAAGTTTAGTAATAGACATAGTAGTACAGATAAAACCATAATAGCCCAATCTGGACGTCAATTACGAAGTCACACAATCAGAATCCAGTCACTTCCACCATCCTCGGCCGCAATCCATCCTGGCAATAATTAATTACACGAGTAATATTTTTATAGATGTTTAATTGGATAGCCTAAGTATTTTTTATATTAATCACTGTGGCTTTTTAATGGATTTATGTAAGATTATCTCAGGTAGTGGTTCCCAACTTGTGGGGATTAATCACTTCCAGGGTGGCGGGAAACAATTAAGAAATAATGTTAAAAATCAGCTAAGAGTTGCAGACGTTAATTATTACAATCCCATTTAAAAGTAATTAAGATTTTTTTCTTATTGTGGTATTGGCAACACTGTCCACTAATTTTAATTTCATATATTAGCTGAACAGCCAAAAGTAAGACGCTCACGCGCATGCACATGTTTATTTTTAAATTTGCAAACCTTGGATTCGCACCCCAATTTTCCTTTTCACCCTCCCCCACAGCTACCACTGTGGCCAAATACTAAACACCACCGAAATCTCAACCCTAACTCTAATAAAAACTAAACAACATTGTCTATTCAAAGTGGAAAGTGATTTGGGTTGTGCTCTGGCAAACCTCAAGCCTGATATTCAAGAACTAATGAAAACTAAACAATTACATGAACTTTTAGTCGTTTGTTTCTGTACCAGTATGAGGCAAGTGTTTTAGTGTTTTTTATCTATATTAATAAAATGATGAGTGTGTCTCTCTGTCATGAGCAATGTGTGATATCTACCACAGCCAGAAGGCTGAAATTTTATAATTAGTAGCCCCCATGTATAAAAAATATGCTCCTGGCCGCTGAATTTTAAATGTTTCATTAGATTTTTAAAATCTTTTAATAACAAGATCAGAAGAAATATAGCTAATAGATTTTGTTGTTGTTTATTTGAAGCAAATAAAAGCGTTGCATTGCGTGACTACCCCGGGCAACACCGGATAGTTTTGCTGGTATAAAATAAAGAAATGACATAAAAAAATTAAAGATTATGTATAACCTTCCTATAAATTAGGGGTGGGTGTAGGAGTTTTATGATTTACCAAGAAGGGCGTCAGTTGAAAACGGTTAGGAGCCCCTGATATAACAGATAGGTCTTGGAAGAGTATCTAAGAGGAAATGCACCCGCAATATCGTGGATATTGGAGGAGAAAATCGCCGTTAGAAATCACATGTTGATAACTATCCCCAGTATACCTGGCAGAGATTCGAACCTCGATCTTCTCATCTTTGTAAACGCAGTCTGTAACAAGACCTAGACCTTATAACTACCAGTGACGTTTTCATTGTCTTGATATTTAAATTGCCTAGTACAAAAAATCATCAACATAATTTATACACTAACTGACACGATTTAGTTTATTTAAGTGTACCGAGTCTTAATATCAGATTGATATATTTTAAATGTGCTCTAAGTACCCTAAGAGTACAGGATGAAAAGAGGAGTTTATAAAATACACCCGCATTGTTTTTCAAAGAGAGCGTGTTTGACGCTAAGCAAATCCTAACAGAATAAATTTTATCAGCCCATCGTTTTGACTACTCTGTACACACGGCGAACATATATAGTGTCTGTTAGCCATAGCATTGGGGGTAGCTGACATCTAGCAGTTGTTAAAATAATTCAAAGAAATTTTTTTAAACAAATAGTTTTTTGGGAAATTTTTGACGGGAAAAAGGCTACATGAGAGTACCTCTGGTAAATTTCGCTAGCTGTCAGTTACCTACACTCCTACCGTAGATGGAGTATAAATACGTCACACGCGTATACTCACCATGATTAAATGCAATCACAGGACTCTACCAATATTACATCAAAGCACGGATGTGTGATCTATTTCGTCCACACACACATACAAACTGCTTAGATTACTAATGACACGTTACATGAGATGGACGCGTAAACACATCTGACTCATTATGAGTACACACGATAGCTTATAATAACGAGGTTTGGTTTCAGGATCATAGTGGCATATGTCCACTTTGACATGATGATATTTCATTCTTTATTTTTTTCATGCAACACGTCTCATTACCCGTGAATTTACACAAATTGGGTAGGAATGCATAGAGTAGAACTTATATACAAAAAAAAAACAGTATTTGTGGGTAGGGAGTTGGAACACGCTTCAATGGTCAAATCGTCTACGCCAGGGGTCTCCAAAATACGGCCCGCGGGCCACATCCTGCCCGCCACAAGATTATATCCGGCCCGTTCCAAGATTTTGTCAAAATAAAATTAATTCTTTCTCCTCGTTATTTATTAACCACACAATTTATTTGACATGTCCAATTTCCGTCCTCACGCTTTCTTTCCCTCATGACACCAAGCCAGAGTGCTGTTGGAATTGCAAACCCTCATTTTCAGTCGCAGGTAACATTCCTCATACCGACAACATAACGGCTTGACTGTGAAGATTTTTAGATAGTTCCAAGTCTCCCGGAAGAGGGGTGTAAAAGGAAAGTCTCGAAAGATGTTAACTAATTTAAAAAAGTATTATATTGACTAATTATTATAAATATAATTTATCACATATAACTTGATTCATTTCTCTCATAGAAAAATCAACGTCACTCACTTTTATCAAACACTGACTGGCCTTGGAAATGTGAATTTTTTTTTGCAGATGTGACGCCATATGACTTGTATCTAAATTTGCATGTAGAAAAAAAATTTATTTATGATTTATTTGAGCATTTCAAGGCATTCAGGGCCAAAATAATGCTACTTGAAGAACTGATGAACATTACTTTGTCCCACAAAAATGTGTAAAATATATTATGTGGCCCACATAGCAAAAAGGTTTGGAGACCCCTGGTCTAAGACATTACTCTCTCAATAAACTGGACTATCGTTAACGGGGAGATCTAGATTCGATACCAAATCAGGTGCTTTGAGTGGATTTGCTCAAATGGTTCCCAACCCTACCTCCCGACAAATTTTGGTACATTTCCTTTCAATTTTACCTTCCACATTCCTAGAAACACTGGCGTAATTAGTAAATATGCGTACAGCCCAAACAACTAGTAAGACGAAGTGAAAATAAGATAAAAGTAATGGTAAGCAACTGAGGAGAAACATCTACGTACATCCAGATGAGATAAAAACCCCGGTAACCCCATTACCAGCAAACTAGATATTACAAGACTGATACCTTTGTCCACGTGGTCACCGGTGCAGGTGATACATTTAAAAAAAACCTTTAGGGTTAACAGAGGTGTTAATAAAAGGATTTGTTAAATAGTTATCCCCCCTTACACTATTTAATTCATGGTGATTAGCCCCCTGAAATTGACTCCGGTTGCTTAGCCTCCTGAAATTAACTCTAGGTGTTTATCCCCCTGAAATTGACTCTGAGTGTATATCCCCCTGAAATTTACTGTTGGTTTTTAGTCCTATGAAATTGACTCCGGTTGCTTAGCCTCCTGAAATTGACTCTAGGTGTTTATCCCCCTGAAATTGACTCTGAGTGTATATCCCCCTGAAATATACTGTTGGTTTTTAGTCCCATGAAATTGACTCTTGGCGTTATAGCCCCCCTAAATTGACTTTGTTTAGTCCCCTGAAATTAACTCGGGGTGCTTAGCTCCCTGAAATTTATTCTGGGTGTAGAGCCCCCTGAATTTGACTCTGTGGGCCATGGTTGAATAAAGATGAGTGTTTTATTATCCTTTCTCTGGTTGAAAGCTTCATTTTCAACTGTTTATTCTTAATACTATTTAGAGGAAAATTCTGTTGCATTTACTAGATAGTCAACCAACCTTATTTGATTGTTTTGCCCGAAATGGTAATCACAGAGTCAAAGTCATCAGGCTCATAATAGATTGGATTTCCGAGGACGACGTGTATGCTTTGGTTCGATTCTCGGTGCAGTGCATTGGAGGTGAGTTTTCCATCTCCTCTTTCCGATAATGTGGGCTCGTTTAGTAATATTGTTTGCAGTTGAGGTTCTTGTTTTAAAATCATTAGTATCAATTTCAACATTATGTTTTTTTTTACAATATGTACTAAATAAAACTTTAAAAACAGTAATTTGTTGGTCCACAGGGTGGCCCAAATATTTTAAAAACATATTCCCTGATCCATAAACACAAATTTCGCCGACCAAGACCCGTATAAAAATGGATAAATATGTTCGAAGATATCAAAATATACTCAATGCCGTCTAAATATTTATTTTTAAATGCACTCAAAAATAAATAGTCATGAACTTAATTAGTATATGACTATTATTTTTTTGTGCCTTTAAAAATCAAATCTTTATAGTTATAGACTTAATTATGAATGTTTCTGTGGTCTATTGGTAAAAGTTCCTGATCACAAATCCAGAGGTTCTAGGTTCAATCACTGTAACTTCTAGATGTTCTATGATGCAGTCAACTCAGTCTCGTGAAGACAAATGAGGATAAAAGTAGTGACTTCAATTTGGAAAACTGATAATCACTACTGGAAGTATTGTTGCGCTGACCATATGATACACTTTATTTGCAGAAGTTGGCACTAACTTCACTAACAGACAGTGGCCGCCTTGTCTATCGCTCTATTATGGGCTGGTGCAATTGATATTTTAAATAGAGAATTGTATTTGAATAAGATGAAACTTTTTTTTTCCGCCCTGGAAAGCCAAGCACACTATGTTACCTGTTTGATTATAAAATTCCCTTTCATTTCCATGCATTTTTTTCCGTAGTTGTAAATTACCTTAGATTTCCAGGAATTCCAAATTGTCCTCGACTACGGTCACACGGATTTAATACAAGTATAAAAAAAGTGTCAGAAGTATTCCTTGTAAAAAACATGCTACTTTATCATTCCCTTTATACGCCCCCATCCCTCACCCCCCGGGATTTTGAAAGCTGTCAACTGTGAAGGCAGCCAGAAATGATTTCCTTTTGACACCAATAATTCCACTTTAATTACCGCGGCTTTATTTCTGTTTCTGAGCACACGAATGAACCCACATCAACGAGATGGCTCAGGCGTGGTCAGGCAGGTCAAGGAGATTATTACCAACAGTGTCGACTATTATTTATCAATGCCAAAGTCAACTGATTCAGAGCTTTATAGTTAAGCCACTTTGTGGTAGAGCTTCTGGGCTTGTTATTAATATAGTGGCTGAAAAACTATAGTCGACTGATTCCCAGCGTAAGGATGGAAATTTTCTTTTATTTATTGATATATTTATCAATTGATATATCGCAAGGTATGCGTCGAAAGCTACGATACATAGATCCAATTATATCGATATATTGGATGTTTCCGATGTATTATTTGCACTAGTCTGGGTGAACTGGAACATAACCTGCCTCAGTGGCCCCATGGTCTAAGACGTCACTCTCGTAATATACTAAGCTGCCCATGACGGGGAGATTGGGGATCGAATTCCAGTTGGGATGAGGGGATATTTTTTCCTAAATTGTTTTCCAAGCTCCTTCCACACAAATGCGAGTACAATTCCTCTAAATCTAACCTTTCTCATTCCTAACACATTAGAATAACTGGTATAGCCTTTATGCGTATAACCCGAACGAATGGTAATTGGTATCTAAAAATTAGAATGGCAGTTTCAGGAGGGCCAATGTTATATAAGTCGTTTCTTCATTTTTTTTTTCACTTTTTAATGTTTTATCTAGCTGTTAAAAATAGAAACAATGTTTGGAAAAAAAAAGAAATAGTTGACTCAGTTAAGAAAAAAGGGAAAAAAAATATGATTCAATTTATTTTAACTAACATGTTCAAAATAGTAGTTTGATATATCAAATATTTCGATAAATAAAATCGATATATCGACTATTAGATTATCAATATAAATATAGTGATGTTTATATAAATACAACAATGTACTGTACATTTTATATCAATATATCGTTGTCATCTCTGTCCCAGACACAAGTATCCAAGACTCTGTTGTCCGCTAAGTGGCGTATCTTTGACTCTTTTCCAAAGTTTGCAAGGTAAAATTACATTTAAATCAAAATATGGTATTCAACTTGGCGGGGCCGTCTACCGAAGCGCTGAGACGCGTTGCATACGTTCATAAATTCTACATATTTTATAGAGCACTTGTTTCTTATTTCAAGGTATAATTATGTGGCGTCGGTGGGTATGTTGTTTAAGTGTCAATCTCATTTAGTATAATTTTCCTATGACTGAGAGGTCAGGTTTTGAATTACCAACAGGTGTATTGAAGTGTTTTTACTAAAGTTTTTCTACTTCCCCCTCCAAGCTAATACGGGTCCATATCCTCTAAATTCTTTCTTCTCAATCCCTACTCGACTAGCGTAATTAAAATATATATACATTAAATAAATAGTAAGATGTTGTTGAAAAAGAAAACAATCACCCCACATAGGTAAACCAAATCTATATCTCCCGATAGCATCAAAAATTTTACTTTATACTTTATATATATGTATGTGAATATATATACACATATAAACATATAGGGCATGTACACACATATATAAAAATAAATAATAGCTTCGGCTATTTGATTCTTATATATATATATATATATACATATATATATATATATGTAATTTTTTTTTACGAACTCGTTTTCTAAGACGTTTCACGAGAAATGCTACAGTCCTGATACATACAAGGAACATATAAGTATGACATTCCCCAAACATGTAAAATCAATTATTTTAATAAGGCAACAACAAAAAATGTAAGTTATTTGAGGATTATTTCAGTGGTTTTGAATCTTTAGAACAGACATCCATGATAAATATATTAGTGTGAGGATATTTATCATCAAATAGACCGCTCTCTTTAGGTGGGGATGCAGGGAACGTGAGAAAATGTCAGGTTTTTTTTCAGTTTTTATACCAAAACATTTTCTTGTGGTCAAAATAAAACAATCGTTGATATCACGTTGTTAATAAAAGGAAGCAAAGGCTCGCCATTGTTCGGAGTAGGCATCTACGAGGAGTGTGTGTGAAGTCCACATAAGTCTAATAATATTCGTATTGGTTTCATGACACGAATGTAGGTGAACATTCTGGCGAGTATTCAGCCAAAACATTCGTCCACATTCGCAATCTACCTTAACGTTATAGATTCATTTGAAAGGGATCCATATCCCCGGAGTACAAATGAATGATAAGACCTAAAGGCACATTCACACTATGATAAATATTCATGCAATAATTATTGTGGCAAGAGAGGTACACTCAGTTTAGCCCGACTGATTACACAATTACTCTCTTTTATAAGCTACACCAGGAGTGGCAAGACTTTTTGACCTAATGATCTACTCCAGAGAGGAAAAATCGTTTGTTATCTACTGTATCATGGAAACATGGGCTTATATTAAGTGTTTCATTGGTAAAAAAAAATTAATAACCTATTTTGTGTTTTAATAGTAAAATTGTATTGCATATAAAATCTTAAAAGTCTTTTCACACAGTGAAACAGATTTTTTTTAAAATCAAACAACATATTATACATAATTTCCCTAGAAAGGTAATTTCACATTAAACATTTAACTTTGAAGTTTATTTATTTACATCTTGTGAATGTGGGGAATGCCAGGCCTCCACCGTGGTTCGGATTCCACGTTAAACTGTAGGTCCTCCATTTCATCTCACAATCACCCTACCATTACACATTAGCGTGAGTGCGTATAACCCGAACGGGTAGTAAGACGCGGTGCTAATAATAATAATAATTATTTATTTATTTATTTAGCACCGCGTCTTGCTACCCTTTCGGAGTATACGTTTAAGTAATAATTACGCTAATGGATTAGGATTAGAGAAGTTTAATTTAGAGGAAGTGAACCAAAATTTGCGTGGAGGGAGAGTGGTAAACCATTTAGGAAAAATAATTCCAAATCACCCGACCGAGATTCAAACCGTAATATCCCCGTCTTTGGCAGCTTAGTTCAACACTAAACTAGCGTGTTAGACAACTACGCCACCGAGACGGGTGACTTTGAAGTTTACGCAGGACGCCGCATAATCTTAGGATAGTTTGTTGAATATGAATTCATAATACTCTTATCATAAACGAAGGCAGAATTGTAAATGGTCATCAGTAAAACAGATTTGATATTTCGATTTTATAATGTTGATTTGAGAAAAATCTGCAGACCTTCTCTTTAAGTTTTTTCTTTTAATATTTTTTAATCGCTTGACCAGGTGATCGACCAAACCAACGGCTCCAGTTGATCGGTAGATCGCGATTGACTGTTTGGCCACTTCTGACTGCTACACCATATCGAGACCATGGGCCAGTTTCATAGTCAAATTTAGTACGACTCAAGTGCGGCGCTACACTAAGTACATGACGACACCTACCTAAACTCGAATGGAATGGGCCAGTTTCCTATGCAAGAACGGCCCATTCCATTCACGTTTAGGTAGGTGTCGTCTTGTATTTAGTGTAGCGCCGCACTTGAGTCGTACTAAATTTGACTATGAAATTGGTCCATCATGTCAGGAAATCTTTCTAATTTCAGAGTAAGAGAAGGCTAAAATAAGTTTTTTCTAAAAATATACATGGTTTAACAGTTGAAAGTGTGGATCCACATTTATTGATAGGAAGAAAGCTTTTATGATCAAATATAAACTTACAGACAACCCATTTTAAGCAAGATTGTGACGTATATCTAACATTCTTGGCATTGTGTCAAGTCTATTCAAGACTTTCAAGATCCTAGAACTGTAATGTTGAAAAAATAAAACAGCCGATATGTGGACAAATTACCCAAAAACGAGAAAACTGACAGTAAGAAGCAGTTTTCGTTTCCTAAAACAAGATAAAAATCAATATTTCCATGTATTAAGACCGGTCTTCTAAGTCTTTCCACTCCCACCCTCACCCCTCCGTCCCCAACAGCCAATATCCCATTTTTTAGGTAGGTAATGCATCTTGAACCAGACGTCACATTGGAGTATTGTAGCCTGAGATATTCATAAGACAACAATGGTAATGAGACCAGCTCACTTCATTTTACCACATTTTGAAAATAATCAAAAAAATCGAAAAATAATTATTTTTATATGAAAAATCATCTATATTGATCCTAATTTATTGGATATCGAATGATGAATAAATAAAATCATAGTTCTATGTAGTATATTATTATTATTATTATTAGCACCGCGTCTTACTACCCATTCGGGTTATACGCACTTACGCTAATGTGTAATGGTAGGGTGATTGTGAGATGAAATGAAGGACCTACAGTTTAACGTGGAATCCGAACCACGGTGGAGGCCTGGCATTCCTCACATTCACAAGATGTCTTGTCAGAGGTGAAGGAAGGGTTTGGTAATCAGATAAATCTGTGCCGGGACCGAGGATTGAACCCCGGCCGCCAGCACAGAAGTCTGACACCTTACCCCCTAGACCGCCAGGTCACCCTAATTATCTAGTAAATATATTTTTTTAATATGTACTAAAACGTATTTTAGGTATCTGGATATACTATCGTGGAAAACTAAAATGTAGGCAGACCTAGATGGAATCTTCCAGTGCAGTTGAGGTGAGGTTAATTGGGGGAGGGGGGTTTTAGCTCTGGATTAAGTTTATAAATAGACCTTGTGCTAAAACTTTTGCACTTTTTTATTATTAACAATCAGGATATTTGAGCCTGCTCATCTCGTGTCGCCCAATGGTCAGTTGATTCCTTAGAAGGTGTCTCGTAAGTAGTTAGGCTGATGACCTGGTACAGTTTGACCTACTTTCAGAGCCCAGTTTGACCTACTTTCCATATCCGTATGATTTACCGTTATTCCCCCCTCCCCCTGACCTACTTTCCCCTCCCCTACCTCCTCCCAGGCCTAGCAACTCTGNATTACACATTAGCGTAAGTGCGTATAACCCGAACGGGTAGTAAGACGCGGTGCTAATAATAATAATAATAATAATAATATAGTATTCTCCTTTTTAAAATAACATTTTGAAAATATTTGTATTTTTAAAACATTGAAAAATATTTTAATTACCTTCTAATGAAGATTTAACCACACCACAAAGTAACATCTGGTTTGAACTATATCACTTATCTAAGTTTGTTTTGTTCTATAATTTATTTAATGTACCAACACATCAGGTATTTATGGTCAAATAACATTTACTAAGTAATGTCTTACAACAGCCCTGTAAGGCTTTCGAAGGACAGGAGAAAATTAGACAGTAGAAAAATAAAATGGCGCCCTTATGAGCTGAATGGAATAATACATTGGGAGAGGGGTGGGAAACTAATTAAAAACCCAACCCATATCCCAAATGGCTTAAACTGCCAATAATAGCCCTTGCGAAACTTTCGAAAATTCAACCTTACCCTCCACCCTCCCCTCCCAAAAAAAAGAATTATTTAGTATTTTGTTGAGTTTTTGAAATTAAATACTCAGTCTAGTGTATGCACAAAATAGCAACGAGAGTTTATTTTCGGTAAATGATAAAAAAATATTGTTAGATTTTTCTTTTAACTTAGATTTTAAACAGTGTGTTTAACGTAGATTGAGTATGCTATGTCGGATGTCAGTAAAAAAAAAATCCTTTACACTGATACCAGTGGCGGCTCGTAGCTAAAATTAGTGGGGGTGTTGCTCCGGAAAATTTTTAGCCTTTGTTTTAAAATTGTGTAAAAGGAAAAAAAACATGTATAAAAAAAATTAATCAGGAACTTTATAAAATCTTAACCAAAAAAACAAACCTTTTTTACTTATATTAACTTAAATTGTTACAGTTCAAGCTTGGTCTATTCATTTAAAAATGACATCCATTCTTCTTGTTTTAATTTGCGCAAAAAGTTCAATAATTTCCTCCTTGATCTCTGGATGACAGCTGAGTAAATGTTTATCCATTAAAAGTACTGCAAGCGCATTAGTCTTTCTGTTAGATAAAAGAACCGAAAAAAAATGAATCAAATAGAATAGCTGGAAGCAGAATAATAATATAATTCTATACTCTTCTACACTTTATCACATTCAAGAATATGGTACACGGTTTTTAAGCACAACACACGCTGAGTAAAAAAAAAAACCTCCTTCCACCATCACTCCAGAGCCAGCACTGCGAAAGAAACAGTGCTCTCTCTACCTGGCAGTTTCACCTTCCCCCCCACCCCCTCCTATGTGCGCATGCGCACAACACTCAAACACCACGTCGCTGGCACTGTGAAACGCACTGTTCCATACAAAGATTCTTGTATCTTTTTCATGAACTGGGGGATGGTTACTGAAGTACTGTTATTATTGTGCTACAAAAATAAAGAAAGAATTAAAGAAAAAAGGACTCATTATATTAAATGTTATCGATAATATCAAGTGGAAATAGGGGTTTCTGCAGTACCGTAGTGCTTATACACGAGCCACCAGTGATTGATACCTTATTCATCACTGTAGGCTTTGTATTAGTTGAGATAAAGGGATGTTGACAACAGAAATAATATATAGGATAAGAAAGCAAATTATATTGGCCCCTTCCCAGAGTGAAGGGGAAACCAAATACAGTTTATAACACAGAAAGGTTTATGAGAAAGAGAAAAAAAAGACAGCTGTTTTGGGACCTATCTAGAGTCTTATTTTCATAGAAAGCTCATCATTTAAGAACTGTATAATCATGTTATCCCAATGGCGGAGGAGTAGGGAATTTGAGTAGGATATTACATTTTTAGCTCGTTTGGTTAGTGATTTAAAGAGAACTTACATCGCAAACAAACCCGAGCTTCATCACTGTGAACGGGGAGACCCACATTTAACCAATGATACATTTTCCGGCAATTCCGGGAATCAAACCTTGGAGTCTTAGTCTAGTAGACAGACACGTTACCGACTGGGCTAAATTGTAAGACAACTTTATAATTAATAAATTAAACCATACATATTTTTATAATGCCTAGTTTTAGATACTTTTAATCAATGGTGGTGGTAGAAAATGGACTCTCTATAAAAGGAAAAAGTGGGGTTTAAGCTACACATTGTCCTGATATTGGGACGGGCTCTCAAGTATAACTCAGCTTACAGACTGTTCACGATAGGTTTTTACCTGGATGACAGTTCGAAAATCATATGTTTAGGTTTTTGGTTGCCAACACTTGTAAAAGATCACTGTTTTGTTATAAATGTAAAGATCTTTAATTACCTGTTATATATTACATTTAAAATAACGAAAACTTAAGTTTTCTCACACTATTTCATTTTTTTAAATAATTTCTTTTTATTCAACTCGCAACAATATTTTAAACATAATTAAAAGTACTTATTCTTCGTTTTGGAACGTTGTGGATTTTGTGTAATATAGTGCACACATCAATACCTTTTAATACAGGCATCGTATTTACTTGGAAAAGAGAAAAATGTTGTCATTTCTTTTACATACAATAAATGATTTTATGATTATTTTATCTTATTTTGAAATATTTAACTGCATAAAATATTTTCATCAACTGCGTGTCTGAATCATTGTTAAAAACTTGTTTATTGTTATGTTCAATCATATGGTTTAAATTCGTCAGTCGCCATTTTGAAGTTATGTTCGTTAGAAGTTTTTGTGAAAGTGGTGCAAATATTTTTTAAAGTGAAATTAAACGATAAAAAAAACTTTGTGTCCGTCTTCAAATAAATATATAAATAATATTGGCCTAAATTAATGTAGTTAACTATCACATTAATATATTACCACCCGTTTTTATTTCAGTCATCCAATGTGATAGATGTCAGCTGTTGGCGTAGTGATATATTATCGATTACTTCTAATAACATTTCGAGCTGTCATCCAGGTAAACTTAGCTCGTGAATGAATTGTAGCTATTAAGTATCTAACACCCATCTCACTAGCGGATGTCAACAAGTTGGTAATGGCCCTGATCCAAAGTAAATGTCAGTGCGAAGTTCCTTCTCTATAACCTAATATTGGAGGTGATACAGAAATATTTTGTTAATAGGGAACTTATAAAAAATTAAAACTTTATTTGTGTGGCTAACATTTATAACATTTTACCTTATTGTTATGTCATAAGTATTGATATTAGCTAAGTGGAGGGACTGCAAAATATCACATGGCTTTACCCATAAATAAATACAAAATATTTTAGTAACTTTTTTAGCTGTTAAACTGGTAGTTCTGTGAACAGTGGACCTCGCTCTCTTTATGTTTTAAAAAGACATTTTAACGTAACAGAATTTTAAATTTCTCTCTGAAATTCAAGTCAATATTTTTCCTGCCGATCAAGTTAAAAAGAAAATAAGTAAATACTATACTCATTATTACATTATATTATTAGAGAATGACCTTTCAGCTTTTGACATTTATCGCGGAAAACCATCCGGACACAGGACAGGTAAAATAACAAACAGCCGAGTTAAATTTTTCCAGTGAGAGCCTGCTCAACGACCCAAAGAAACTGGGGACGCTAGGCACGTATTATGTGCGACGCGGACAAAGTTCTTGTAGCTCGATCCACCTCGTCCCTAGCAGATGATCCAGGCTTTCTGCCGCCACTTCTGGTAATCCATCTTGAGGTACGTTTTCCCGGCTCACCTCCCAAAGTCTTCCATATCAGACTCTGCCATGTATATCAACCACCGAAGAGGGGGGGTTAATGGGCATACTGTTCCTAACAGAATTTTTATTTATGAATAGCATAAATAATGTTATGTCTACCTTATCAATAATAATATTAATAATATTTAGCACCACGTATTACTACCCGTCCGGGCTATACGCTTTAAGTACTAATTACGCAAATGGATTAGGAATTGGGAAGGTTGAATTAGAGGAAGTGAACCCGAATTTTCATGGAGGGAGAGTGGAAAACCATTTAGGAACACACACACACCCAGTTCACCCGACCGAGATTCGAACCTCGATCTCCCCGTCCTCAGCAGTCGAGCTCAATATGACAAGCGCGTTAGCCAACTACGCCACCGAGGCTGGTTCTACCTTATCAATTATTGAGATAACATTGAAGGGAAATATATTATATGGGGAATATTCCGGTAATTTGGCACTTTTTTTTTTGTTCTTTGCTTAATTTGTGGTCTTAAAGCCTTTTAAAACATAATGTTAAGTTATCTCATGGATAAACATATTCTATCACCAAGCCCAACTTCAAATTTAAACTACATTTCTAAATTAAAATATTATATATAATTATCTTTACTACACAAACGTGAAGATCTACTCGGCCAATTAGGCAGGTCATTTCGCTAATTTGACAACATAATTGGGATAATTTGACAATAAAAAGCAAAATGATACAATATTAGCTAATACGTAATACATAGACAATGTAAGCACTCTTTATTTGTTAGAAGTCTTAATGATTTTGTAACGCTGTGTTCAAAATGTAATTTAAAATATTCACTTGTTTGTTTATCAATTGCTGCTGCCCTATCAATAGAGGGATTTTCAGGGGTATCCCAAAAGGAGACCGTATCTCTTTCTTTAAATCCACCCACTAATCTCAACTAGTCATCCTTTTTTTATTGTTAAGAGGAGTTTTCCTTCAAAATTTATTCACCAAATTTTTTTGGTTTATCGAAATATCTCACTTGCAGTTATACCCAGATCACCGCGTCTTACTACCCGTTCAGGTTATACGCTTTAAGTACTAATTACTCTAATGGATTAGGAATTGGGAAGGTTGAGTTAGAGGAAGTGAACCCGCATTTGCGTGGAGGGAGAGTGGAAAACAATTTTAGGAAAAACCACCCCAGTTCACCCGGCCGAGATTCGAACCTCGATCTCCCCGTCCTCAACAGTCGAGCTTCAACACGACAAGCGCATTAGCCAACTACGCCACCGAGGCGGGTGACACCGTAAATGTAAACCATGAAGTTTGACTTAAGTTTGAAATACTTAAGAGCAGCAGTATTCAAATATCAACGCTGCTCACCAAAACATTTTTTTTTTCACTAATGAGATGCTTTGGAAAATATATATATATATATGCATGTTTAGAAATAAACAAAATTATCCAACTTAACAAAATCAAAATCAAATTTAAACCAAATCATTAGGGCAATTTTTGAAATTTTTAAAATTTTCAAAAATCACCAATCAGTAACTAATTTTAAGCGATTTTTTCATCCATGAGACAAGCATAAAGTGTTATTTGTCAGGTAACACACTGAATAGATTGCTAGATAATCATTTTAAATAAAATAATTATAGGCATTTTAGAAAAAGCTGTTATTCAAAATATCACTTATCAGCAATCTATCCTTGATTTGAGGGATATGCTCAAAATTGGGAAAAATATTCTTAGGGTATATAACTTTAACATATGTAAGTAGATATAAGACCTAGCAAGCCCAACATGACCTTGAACTATACCCCCCTTCCCCTCTTCACCCCCTCCCCAGGTAATTGAGCTTCCGTGGTGGGGTAATGACTTGGTGGAGCCAGTTACGCTGTGGGGAGTTTTTTCCGCGAGGAAACACTTATGACTCGACCGGTGACGTCAGGTCCTCCCGCCTCTAAGTATGTTGGTAGCCCAACATGCCGAGACAGGAATAGGCCATGAATGATGACGTCAGAATATATTTTTGGAAATATGACTCATACCCAACGCCAGATTGGCAGCCCAACATGTCGATACTGTCAAGGCTGTCATGAAATTTATTGAGTTATTTGTCTTCATTTAAAAAGTGTATCATCAAATTATAATATGCTCATGACAGATATTCAACAAACGTTGGGATTAATATTTTTTGATGAAAATTATTATCATATTTCTACTGGAGGAACATTAATTTGTTTTATTTTGGTCAAAAAAAAGTTGCTTTAAGAACTATAAAAAATACTGACTTTTTCTCGCGTCCCCTTCCATCCCACTTTTAAGGTGCTACATCGTAGAGAAGAGAGAAACATTACAGGCGTTCAAAAATACCGGGTTATTTATTAAGTGGGTTGATGTATTTTAATATTGTTTTCACCAAAATGTAGGCGAAAGATCGGACCAGTTAAAAAGTTAGAAATTTTAAGTTTTTTTAATGAAATAATGAGTTACATAAAATCCTATAAAAGAAATTCAACATAATCATAAAATGTTATGTTATGATCCGATCAAAACATGACTTTATTTAATAGAAAAAGGCTAGATGTAGGTTTCAAACTTTCTGTTTTAATCTCAGAGAAACAAATATCATTGAATTGTTTTAAACCCTAAACTCAAAATTTAAACTATTTAACTAGTTGGAAACCTACTGAAAATTTTTGCCTACATTTTGTTTAAAACAATATTGAAACATATCAAACCACTTCTTAAATAATGCGGGATATCTAAACGTCTGCAAATGTCTCGGTGCTCTAACATGTAGTAGCACTCTTAAGTAAGGAGTGCAGAAGAACACTTCTATACGTTCTCTGGTTCCACCATTAGCTTGTATCTAATATCTCGGTTAATTGTTCTTAAGTAAAGTTTAGTGTAATGCCAATATGATTATGTAACCGATCTTCTGCCAACCCTAAAAGTGTATCTCAATACTATTAATTATTATTACTATTATTGTGCCCATACCTCCCGTGGACCCTTCTGACTCTGTGGGAGATAATGTGTCAGCCTCCGTTTACACCGGTGTTGATAGTAGGGGTTCGCGAACCAGACTTGGGGTGCAGCACAACAAGTCGTTATTGCACTGTTGATTATAAACTGACCAAATTTCTATCTACCTTGAAGCTCCTGATAGTGGCGAGTAGCGAAGTCTGTCGGACAAAATTTAAATTAAGGAGTAGTTTCTATTTCCGGAATAGGTGGCGATCTGGATGGGAATCAGTGGAACTTAAGTTTTTAATAATCTTTTATAAATGATTAATTCAATCTTTGCTAAGTAATTAAATATCTTTGTACCTTTTTTATGTATGTAATTTTACATTAATGTTTTTTTTATACCTTGTATTTTAAAAATGTCAAGTCTTCAACTATAATGATACTGGTCCTTTTTTATCTTGCGAACTTGTCGCTGATTGGCCTCACCAAAAATCACGATTTCCTGTTCAGGGAGATGACGCCGTTATCTCGGCCATTCGCCTTTTAGATCCAATTAAAGTGAGACGTAAAATTTTGTTTTCTTCCTTTTTTTTAACTTGATTGGAGAATCGGTTCAAATTTAACATGTAATCGTTTTCCTTTTTGTTTATTTCTTGTTTTGGTATTATGAGGTAAAGTTTCCGTGAAGTTATTTTTTTTATTATGACCTTATAGGTTTTTATTATTTTGTAGCTTTTTGTATTGTAATGTAACGCTAAATTTGTCAACCTTGAAACCTGTTTTTTTTTATGTTATGGTTTTGTATCAGTCGGCATCCTATATACCACGCGATTTAAAATATAATCAAACAAGAGATTAGGTATGATGGTTGAAGACTATTTTCTTTGTCTTTATTAATATTATTTTTTGTTCTCTGGTCTTCTACTGGAGACATACTTTATAAATCCTCTTAACAAATCGGTAATGTAGTAAATATAAATCTGTTCTCCTTTGCCTTAAAATAACCTTATAAAATGTGTTTAATTTTTTGTCTCGTAATAAATACTAAAGTCCTTTTTGTAACTGGATAATGATTTAGAGATCCCTGTGGGAAACCACGTGTTTTGTGTAACCCTCTTAACCTCCTTTTGTTTTGATTGATTAGTTACTTACGCTTTCTCTCAGTCTTGGCTAAGTTGAGTAAGGAGGGACTATATATATATATATATATATATAAACTTTTCACTAAGCTCGATAAGTGTAACTGGTTACCTTTCAAAAGATGCGATTAATACATTATGAAGGGGTTGTATGAAGAAGTAACTCAGGATGTTGTCACAAAAGACTTTATTCGGGAGTCTAATTATTCCCCTTGGTTGATTCGGTTACACAACAGTACGTAAAAAATACCTCATCTCCGTTCCCGCGCGTGATAACATCGCAATGACCCCGACTTGCTCTCAACAAGCCCAGAACCGAGAGCCAACGGCTCGAGAACGGCCGACGCGCATGGACGTGAGCACGAAACCAGCACTGGGATTCTGGATCTTTTCTTTCCCTTTGAAAGAGATTCGTCATATCGTCCCCGACCGTCGACTCTCTTTACGAGCAA